>JAOEHX010053027.1:0-24936 GCA_025448015.1 Bolborhynchus lineola | reverse complement strand
CCCCCCCCCCCCCCCCAAAAAAAAAAAAAAAAAAGCCTTGGGTTTAATTTCATTCATAAGTCCCTACTTCCAAAAAGTCAGACTCACTCTTTGCATCTTTAAATTTATTCTTAGTAGAGCATTTTTTTTAGTATTTTTTTTCACAATCTTCAACAGTTTCTCCTGTCATTTTGAAAACAAGTTTTTTTCTGTGAGTCATTGTAATAAATTATTTCATCAAAGTTCTCTGTAAAAAATTAAAGATAGTATTAGTTGCTTAACTAAAGTTGCTATAATAATACAATATTTAATATATTATTACAATTTACAGGGTTTTTTGTTTCGGTCTTTTTGTTTGTTTTTTGTTTGTTTGTTTGCTTTGGGTTTTTTTTCTGACAGGAACATGTAGCCCTCTTTTCAATACTAAGAATCATAGGACATTCCATATAGTTAAAAAACACTGATGCCAGTTTAGCCCATTTCAAATAAAAACCAGTCCTTAACTCTAAAGAAAGAAGGAAAAGAAAAAGGAAACAAGATTAAACACAATTAATTAAATTTGTTTCTAACAGGAGCTTTCTGTTCATACAATTTGGGAATAACAGAAGACTAGTATAATTTTAATTGCAAATCTGTTAACATAAGCATGTAATTTGTAGCTACATAGTTCAACCTGAATTTCTAAGAGGCCAAAAATCTGATTTTGAACAAAAGAAAGGGAAACAAACAAAAGAAACCAAGCAGCTTCTGAAAACCTACATAAGTTGTCATTAGGGGTTAATAATAAAAAATATAATTAACATAATTCTTAACTCAATTTTCACTTGTAGGAGTGAAAATTTTGTCGAATGTTTTAAATATTTTTTCTTGTATTTATAATCCTGTGTAAGTTTTTTGCATATTCAAACCCTGAATGAAGCTTGTTAGGTTTCAGAAAAACAAAGATCTATCAAATCAAAGCTCAAAGCTTTGGCTCAACATGACTTTTGCATAGAGCAGCAGCTAATTACTTGACCTACCACTCAGACAAACTTTTGGAACAATTAATTCAGATGTTCACATACTTATTTATCTTACCCTTGTGAGTTTATATGGGCTGAAAGGGACCTTGGTCTTTCCAAATCCTCCCTGAAATCAGTGGAAGGACTTGCACTGCAACTGGCAGGTGTTGATCCATGGCATTAATCCTAGTATCATCTAAATGAAAAGCATGAATCCCATTGAATTCAGTGGACCTGTGGACTAGTGATAGATAGGAAACCGATGGGAGAATATCCCTCTGTGAATGAAAAAATAAAGCCTTTTTTTTTTTTTTTTTGTTTCCTTGTTTCCTTTTTTTTTTTTTTTTTGTGTTTCCTGCACATGTAGCAAATATAAAAGAGGAGAGCTTTACATCTTATCAAATGCATTTAATTTTTAAGAGGGTTAATAAGGCAAAAATATGTCCTGGGTCAGACTGGTGACTCACTCAGAGAAAGGGAAAGGTGGAAAGATGGAGGGAAGGAAGGAATGGGAGAAAGAAAAGAAAATTTTTCTCTCTCATTTGTTTTTAGTGGTCTTCAAAACCCACAAAAACTAGTGACTATTTTTCCCATTGGTCACAGGTTTCCTAACTTCCAACTCAAGTAGCTGCTCTGCTTTCTTTTCAGAGTTTTCCTAGAAAGCTGATTAGTAGCTGATAAATAGATAAGTACCACTACCGCATAGGAACTTGGTCCTGTAAAGTGCTAGGTGCTCTTTCCCATCAAATGCAGTAATTAGAACTGAGCTCACTTGGTTGAAATCCTGTATTCCCAGTGCAAATTATAAAAAATGCAATCAAAATTAGCTAATGCTACCAAATTATTGACTGCTTAACATGTAATCTGTCAGCATTCCTCAGAGGAGGAAAAGAGCATCTCTCTCCCACATGTTTGCAATAACCAGACCTTGCATATTCTTACTAGGCCAATTAATAGTTCATTCATTTGTGTCCACTGGAGCAACACCAGAAAAGAAATAAAGACACTTCTTTTTATTTCTCATTCAGCAAAGAGTAGCCTGCTGATCAGGGAGAGGACAGATGTGCATTCACAGGAAACCTAGTCACTGCATTCTAGCTGGTATGGGGTTATCATTTCATCCTCCATCCATATTTCATGAAAAAAAGGTGATGTAGGAGTCTCAACCTAGCAAAACCTCAAAAAATATGAATCCCAGGTGGTAATAGATGGATTCTATGCTCAGAGAACAATTCTGAGAGGTTAGAGCTAAAGTAAGACTGTCCTGTTCAGTGTACACCACTGGCTTATGAGCATCTGCCTCATTAGGTACTCCTTCTTTATCACCAACTGCTATTGTGTATTACACTTCATCCATCTTAATTGAGAGGTCTATATTTACCATTTATAAGACGCATCAGGGTTTGGTGCTACAATGCTCAATGTTGTCATGACTAAAGATGCATTCAAATAAATCTTGTGGTGGTGTATGAAGACATATTTCCCTCTGCTGCCTGCTTTATCCCTCTGACAGATGCTACCTCCCTTCTTTAATCCTTCCACTGCTAGAGACTCAATGGAAAGGTATGTGTGCCTGCTTTACAGATGTCCTGGTTGACAGTCTAGTCTTCCCTCAGATGCCACTCATTTTGTACTGCAGTGGACATTACATCCTCTTTTCTGCTTATCATACTCTGAGACAATACATTCTGGCAATATCATAGAGGGGGGCGGCTGGAAGGGTAATGTCTGAACTGCTGCAGGGAGAGTTTAACAGCAATTTGTTGTCAAACCTCTTGTACCTTCTGCTGAGATAGTCCCTCATGTGGGAAATGAAGATATGCGCAGCAGGTAAAATCTTCAACCTTACCCAGAGGCCCGGTTAGAAAGCATGCCTATCATTTTAATCCTACCTTAGTTCGGAGGGTTCAGCGCATCTACTGTATTTAAAGCACACTAGTGGTTGTTCTGACCTTTATAATGAGGCCTGATTGAGACTGAAGAAGTAAGAAAGGCAAGCACAGTCCCTTCTCAAGAGGAAATTGAGTCACTTTATGTATCCAAGAGACAAATATAGCGTTAGGAGAATGAGAGACTAGAGACTGCACTGAAGTGCTGAAGCTTAGTCCGCACTTTGAACAGAGGCCCTTAGGACACGTGGCTGAGACCTCCTATACTACACTGGAACTGCCAGAAGGGGGTCTGTTATAGGATCTTACTGTAGAAATCAAGGATTTGAATGAAAAATTCAGAAGGATCATAACTAAGCTTATAGGAGACTGGATGGTGGAATGAACAACCAAACCACTCCTTTCTCCCAAAATTTTTTACTTTTCATATTACAAAATATATTTCTGGTGATGAAATTCTACCTGGAAATGCACACTCCATTGTAAGAAATATAAACACAATAACTTTGCCCTATTTATTTTATAGATCTCATCCTTTGGTGTTTTTACCCTACAGTATGCTGCATTCGTAATAATTGTGGACAACATATATATGGGTCACTCTTAGAAAAGAGCTATTTCTATTTACATATACTTTGTTTTTTCTTTTTCTTTGTATCTCTGGTATATTTTGAAGAAGTATAGCTTGTTTCTCAGATGGATTTTAACCCAGATCTATTTTGTTTTTTGTTTTAGTTTCATCACTCACAGTAGTTCCCTCTCTCTTATTCTCCTTCCAGGTACAGATCAAGTTTGTTAACATTTAAAAAGTGCTGGAAAATACTGGAAAACTTAGAGGTGTTCAGTAAACTGAATTGCTCAGAGTTGTTGCAGAACATGTCAGCAAATTAAATCCTTCAACTGAGATGGTATGAGCTTCAGTCCTCTTTGCCATCCAAAAATCTAGTTTTAATGAGGACTATCACATTCAGAACTGAGCATATTATTTTCCCAGGCTTTTCTAAAATAATATTTTTTTTTCCTGCCAGCTGCTAACAGACAGCAGAGACTCTTTTTACCTCAGAAAGGCTACTGAATTTTTTCTCTGCAATGACAAGGTTTCTGTTATTTTGTCCACTGTGTTCTTAGCTAAGTTTGAAACCACTCCTTCACCAAACTAATATAAGAGTAGATAATAACAATAAACAGAACCATTCACTATTAATATGCCATCGCCAGTTTCTTGTTAAGACTAAGTTGGCTAGGGCTGAACCCAGTGATCCTCTGTTGATGCACTATGCCCATGAGCAATTCCTGAGTAAAGACTATGGGACAACAAATTGAGACCTATGTGCTACAGTGAATTTGTTGTGGGTGCATGCCTGTACCTGTATCAAGGCCCACTGAAGTCAGCATGCACCTAAGTCCAACTTGAAGCCTGCTTGTGCAGGGTTCACTTGTGTCAGGCTCATCACAGGGTGATGGCACTGACAATACCGTGAAAGCTGCCTAAGGAAAAATCCTGGAATTTCCTAAGACAAATTTGATTCTTTCCTTAAAGCTACCTCTACCCTGCAAGTGAGTTTTGCTTGTGCTTTGGATGGTTGACAGGTTTCATTGTGTAAATTTGTGTGCATATACATAAGCTGTCTTCAGCTCTCATGATAAGCAGGTATCTTCTGTGCAGAGAGGCAATGCTTACAAAAAGGACATCCATTATCATAACAAATCTAGAGCGAGCAGAAGACAATGTCTTTGTCCCTTGCTTTTTAATAGAAGAGTGTAACTATATGAGCAGAGTGCCACATTGTGTACCAAATGAAACCTGACATCTCTGCTCTTTGAAATATACCTCTCATTCTTTCCTCTCTAATCACTTAGAATAACATTGTTTTTAAACCTTGAGAAATAATTTCTTGACAGTCTATATTTGGTTTGTATCTATCTTTCCACAGATTCTTTGGCAGCTGATGGCTTGGTTTCAGCATTTATAGAACTAAAACTTCATTCTAAAGTTTTGTTGGGTTTTGTCTTTAAATTATGACATGCAGAAGGACAGCCTTCACCTGATATATTTTCCCAAAAAAAGATACTGTCTCTTTAATGAAAGAAAAGCGTCAATATAATGTATTACCGACTGCAAACGCAATAAGGTATAACATATAGCTCTGGTTATGTTATATGACATTTGGCTTAGCAGTATTAACATATTGCACAAAATCTGGATTTTCCCTATTGCAGAAAATAAGACATAAAAGACATGGCAAATTTCTCTCTTCCATATGATCATAAAATAAATATTCTATTTTTCCTTTTTCTTCTCATTAGTCATTGGCAGAAATATTTTAGTATTACTCCTTTGTTGAGCCAGCTTTTTATCATGTATGTATTAGGCAACAGTACAAGGAGAAATGGAACAAGATGGCAGTTGCAAGTGGCAAGATGCAAATTTATTCCGGAAAAAAAAAGTAATATGTGCACAATATCAAGCATGCTTAGGTTTGTGCCAGGAAAACTACTACGAATGAGGAATGGATGGAATGGAATTTTGCATCATACATGATTACATGTTGCGTAATTTCACAGAATATTCCTTGTCTACTCCTGATGTCCCAGTTGCCACCAAGAGAAAATGCATACCACATTGCTGGAGTGAAAATGGCAACAGATTCCCCAGCAGTAGTCACCTCTGCAACATGACTCTTTGTTTCAAAAATTAAAGAAATAGACCTCAAAAAGATGACAGAGAAAATTCACAGACCATTGAACTGCAGGCACTAACTCCAGGTGGGAAGAGGGAGAGGAGTTTATTACATCTTGTACTTGTGTAATAATTAAAAGTCTGCAACTGTTTTCTGCTTCATTTTGCCTCAGTTTAATTTGGCTACTTTTGTATGTGATGATGTTGTCACTGTTTTTCCTTATGTCTCTCATATTGTATGACGTACGACTGAGGGCAGCCTAGCAGTGGAGGAGTCATATTCTTCACTGTCACGACTTGAAAACATTTTAATAGAAAAATAAGGGATGAAGAATGAAAAAGAGCAGGAAAGAAGAAAGAAAATGTCTTAAAGATTGCTCTCTATAATTCACTATGAGGTAAAACAGAAATAATATTTCTTCTTCCTGTGCCAATTCAATCGGGATGAACCAGACTTGCTACTCTATTGGTACAGTGTAAAAATCGATGACAGTGAGTAACGGTGTGAACAAAAAAATGAGAAACATCACAAAAATGGATGTTGGATGGCCTTTGCACAGCAGAGGTAGATAAAGGTTATAACAAACTGTTTACTGACCATGTACACTTACTAGAATTAAGAGGTCAGTTGAACAAGAGCTCACCTAGTAAGAGCTTTCCCAGTAGTGTGACTCATCAGCTGTTGTACAGTACCAGAGCACTGCCCAGTTATTGCTCCATCACTTTTTAATAATATCTCTGTCCTTTCAAAAGTCTACATTCTACCATTAGTTAAGGCTTTTTCATTTGCATTTCTACATTTTTCCCCAATTTTGCATCAATTCAATATAATTAATACATGTGCTTCTAACAGAAAATAAAATAACTAAAAAGCACCATGTTTTATTGAACAAAATATAGCATGTGCAAGAAAAGGAAGGGAGGAATTATAGAAACAAACCAGTGCTGACGGATTTTGCATTAGCTGGTGCTTTTTGTTGCCATATTTGCACAGATCGTTTTAGGCGCCTCAGTCCAGGTTGTAGTAAAATACTATCAAAACAAATACTTTTGCAAAATATTTGAGCTTTTGCAGCTTAACATGTGCATCTTGAACCGCTTAAGCAGCATGGTTATCTTTTTTTTTTCTCCAGAATTTAACAGACCATAAAGTGTATACAAAAAAGCATTATGCACCAGTGATTAAATGTTCTTACAACATTAATATTTATCAAGGGGTATTTCTTATCTAGAAAGTAGGTAACTATATTTTATTTCCTAAGAGAACATTTTCTATAGTTTTCCTTCATCTCCCAGCTACACAGCAAACATCTCTAAAGTGCACTTTCCAAGTGTAGTTAGAGAATAGGAAGGAATGTAAAGTTTTTAAAAACAGCCCTTATTAACTTTTCCTTCCGTTGATTCTACTGTAAACTCTAAAAAGCCTTTTTAAAAAGCAAATTCTCATACACTCAGCAGGTGAAATGTTCCCACAAAACTAAAAGCAAACAAATTAAAAATCACCCCAAACAATGAAAAATCAGCAATCATATTACAATCTTTTCTCTTGACTACTCATATCCTAGAATATATTTACTGGTTTTATTGCACATTTATGAAAATGGTGTCTACTTATTTAAAGAAAAAATAGTTTCTTTATCTGTGCTAACACATTCTTGTGCACCCTTAATAATTAGATTAACTTTCCACAACATGTAGGTTCTAGAAAAACAATGGACTCAAAACTGAAAAGGTACTTTATATTGTAGGTGCTCAAAGGCTTCTAGTGTAATTTTCTGAGACAAAAAGACTTGGATTTTGGAAGCTCTCTGCTCCCATTCCTCATGAAAGCTGCTGGTTATATGACAGCAGGAGAACTCAAAACGTAATTCACAATGAATGCCAATCCGTCACCTCCAATATGAAGGCTTCCCAAACACTCAACTTGCTGAGCATAACTGGTTTTACATAGCGTATCTAAAAAAGGCTGCTCCTGTTCAACTGACCAGTGAGAAAGGACTGGACTTCTTCAAAATGGGTATTGGAACAACAGTTTGTTATATATTTCTTTACATTTTTTAACTGTCCGATCCCACCTTGTAAGGAGAGCACTTGTTTGTTCATCTAAAAGGAACCCCCTTCATGCTCCTTTTGGGTTTGCTCAGTCAACTGATTTGTGCAACAGTGGCAGAGGCACACTGGAATTGTGTACCCATTCATTGTGATTACACAGACAGAAGCAAATGTATGTTGTCTGTGATGGGAGATGGGAAGGGGAAAGGAGATGAATGGTTCCCATGGGTAAGAGGACAGTTAGGTTGATTTAGGTTTTTTTTGTGGTTGTTTTTTTTTTTTTTCCCCTTTTTTTTTCTTCTTTTTTTTTTTTTTTGTTAAATTTTGTTTTGTTGTTCTTTTTTTTTTCCTTGTTTTTTAGGTTTTTTAATTTTTTTTTTTTTTTTTTTTTTTTTTGCTATGTCATGGAATCATAGCAATCATTCCTCTAATAGAAACTGACAGGACATAAAAGACAGAACTATCTGATGAACACACACAATGACTAGAAATATACTGACAGAGAAAAGACGTAATTTAGCTTTGAGAAACCGTCCCAAAAAATAAAATCCTGTATTAACAAGTGCAAAAAACAAACAAAAAAAGAAACTCCAAACATTAAAACACAGTGTATAAAATGGTGTGAGAAATTTAAGTCACCATACAGCCTTTTAGTCAATAAAAAGCTGTGTTCATGCGTCCTTGTTGTTTGGGTAGTGGCCCATTCTTTCCATTTTACCCAAAAGGTCAGTCAAGAAGAGATCTGAGGGTAAAGCACTCAGTCCTTGCTATTTTTGACTGAAGTCATTTGGGCCTGTTGTGTTTCTATCATATAAGATGAATCCTTTCTTTTATTCCTCATTGGTTGAATTATCTTCCAAAGTTGTTACGCCTCCAAAGCCCAGTCCTGTTGAGTTCTGTGCTGCTGAGACTGTAAGTACTGTATGTAAGAGCATTAATACAAGAACACACAGTTTAAGTCTGCTGTTACACAGTCTTGATGCTGATGAAACTGTGAGTGATGTCCTGTGACACATTGTTGAGCCACTTGTTTTTATAGTCCCTTTGTGTTGATGATCTGATAATAGTCCCCATCTGACATCACAGCATTCTGGTTCTGCATTGGTTGGATAGTTTTCATAGAGCCCTGCCGGGTAAACACAAGAAAAAAAAAACATCAGGCATCAAAAGACTGGCAGAAGCTGCTAGCACAAAGGAACAGTCAATAGATTACTCTAAGCAAAGAAATCCACATCTTTGAGAGATCCTGAGGCCCTCAGAACACTGGCCATTTTGTATAATTAAAGTTGTTGAAGGGATACACGTTGTCTAACAGGAAGCAGCGTCAAAAGATCATTTAACGGAAGTATGACATTGAGCACGGTTGTGTAAAGAAATGGCATTAAAAAGTAATTATTGATGTTTGAATTATAAAGATATTTGAATTCTTCCTTTTTGGGAAGTAACAACTAATCAAATCAGACATTTCCACAAAACTTGGAAGGATCTTGAAATTATTGTTCAGTCTGTGAGCACATACTAGCAATATTACTGCCCACACAAACATAGGCATTAAATAACAAATAATTGATACACCTACAATATTGAGAATATTGATTGTCAAACTAATACAGATCAAACAGCTTTACGGGAACAGTTTCAAACAGAACTGTGCAGAGACTACTTCTTTACCGTACCTCAATAGAGGTTCTTCAGCTGAAGTGTTCTTTTCAGCATGTCCCAGAGGCAACAACAGTCTTTCCCTGCCATGCATCAATCAGATTGCTTGATATTTCTGACTATATATCTAGGCCCTTTCTGCCTTTGGAACTTTACTGAGTTACTCAGACTGATCTGATTATGAATTTTTGAATAGTTAGGAATTCTGTCATGTCCAAAAGATGCAACTGTCTTTTGGGAAATTTTTAATGCTGTCTGCATTATTACTACATAGGACAGTAACATAACCAGAGTATTCCATTTGTTTCTCACATATATTCATTTCTACTATAATACAAGAACTTAATTAGGCTGTTTAATTAATAGTCAAATTCAAGAATCATAGAATCATAGAATCAAAGAACAGTTAGTGTTGGAAAGGACAAATAGCTTTCCTCCATTAATCATAGAATAATTTTTGCAGAAAATAATTACTCCATGGTAGTGCTAGATTTTCACTAGACAAGAGCGCTATATATACTAAAATATTAGGATAAAGATTTTGAAAACAGACACATAATTGTTAAATTCATAAATTAACTTTACTTCTTAGAACATGAATTACATTTTGTGTAAAGTATCACAGCAATGATATTACTTTCAAAAAGCAATGTCTACAAGTACAGCATCCTTAGGTCCAAGCATCAGACTGTTTGTATTTTGTGAATAATCCAGATTAAACTTAAACTGGCACTCTTTTACATAGCTGATACAATGGTCTATTATGTTACATGTTAACCAAGTAAAGTTGCATTTTCTTTTTGATTCAATCAAATTTTTAAAGATACAAGAATTACAACAGCTTGTCTGATTTTCTGCAAAGTCAAGGTTTACTTTGTAGGAAATAAGGCTATTTTTTTTGCACCTATGCAGTCAAACACTTGAGGCAGAGTACCAGCTCTCAAAAATTATTTATTCTCTATCAGTTCATCACTGAATGTACTTCATGTTTTTAAGAGATTGTTTTGCATTTTGGAACTTGTGGGCATCTGTTTATTACAAGCATAATAAAGCAGTCTTACTCCTAACATCGTATTTTCTGAGAAACATCTTTTGGTGTTTGCGTGCATAAGTGTGTTTTTAAACATGGTAACACACAGGAAGTGCCTCCTAAAGCAGGTAATTATATGATATGTTCTGTGACTGCAGTAGCTCAAACTGCTAGTGGTAATTGAAGAGACACAGAGAATGGTTAATGCTTTGATCCCACTGGGGTTTGTTTACTATTCAGACTACATTTCCTGACTTTCTTGTTACAGGAAAACCCAGACTTCCTTTGAAATCAAAGCCTATATATACAAGCTGGCAATCAAAAGGTATTTAAATAGTTCAAATGCACTTACTGAATTATAAATAAATTGAAGACAATTCCACATTCAAAGCTGCATTGAACTTGTTCCTTGATTCAAAATTACATTTCTTCTTTTTTCAATTCAGCAATTGAATTTAGGTTTTGAAATTGTGGTTGCATATTTAATAATCAATTAACTACAGAATCACTATTCATATGACAGTTGCAGAACATTTATACAGAACATTTATGCAGAACATTCAGTCAGAGCTTTTGGACTCAGATAATAAAACTTCATGATTGTGCTTCATCACATAGTTGTTTGAAGGCATAGTTACCAGTTTTGGCCCCTTGGATCTAATCAGTCTACTCAAAGAGTTACAAGCCTGCGATTTACCAGAAACCCTGGAAAGCTGGCTACATCAGTCTTGGAAAAACAAGGAGAAAAAACCCTAGATTGCTCTTTTATAAAAACATTTTGTATGGGTACAGAGTTTGGGGTAAAAAAACCAAAAGGGTATCATCTTTACCCACCAAACCACCAAGACTTCTTTCTTCCTCTTCTGTCTTTGTTGTTCAGTTTGTAGACATCGTTACTCTGCATTACTTGAATGTTCAGAAATTGTATTTTTGAGACTGACTTACCAACTGTTACTGGCTCAAAACCTACTTTGCTTTTTCCCTTTTCACTTAAAACTCTCAGCTCTGGATCTCCATTTCTCAACTTCTCTCAGCACTCACACATATTTCACCAGCAAAAATCTTGGTCCAGGTGGAGGTTCTTGGATGTTGGTCTTTATCAAAGATCTAGAATTTTCCAGGGTACTTTTTGGTATCAAGCCATTCTCCAGGCAGATATGCTATCACTCACAGAGGTCATGTAAAAGTGATCTCTTTTCTTTTTAACCAGATAGCATTTTTGCATGCAGATAATATTTTGATGATCAGTGCAGCAGTTATATCTGTAGGGAATTTGTGCTACTAATGCTGATGAAAGAATTAGGGATACTCATTTGACTGAGATTATGTTAATGGAGACATGACTGCGGATAAATCCCATGTATTCTGCTCAGCTGACTCACACTGGAAGAAAAAGGAGTGACAGCATGAGCGTCATGTTCACTTTGTGCAAAAACAGCTTTGAGGGAAAATCAGCAAACTGCAAATAAGCTTTATACAAGAATTAAAACCAAAAGACTGTCTAAGCATGCATTGTCTGCTGATCAGATAGATTACCAGCTAACTCAGGGAATGCTGTGGTTTCTGCCTGACCACTTTAATTTCTTTTGCACAGGAAACAGCATGCAAAACAGGTGTTTGCGTTTCCACATCTCGACCCAACACTATCAGGATGTGTCATGCTTGTAGCTGGATTTGTATCTATAGCAGTTGGTCTATCTTGGCCTGCTTCTTAATTTCTTTGCTGTGGAAACAGCTATGGAGCCATAGTATTCTGCATCAAAAGAAACTGGTCCAAAAACTGGGCTGGTTGATATATTTGTTGTTACTGATGGGTAAGTATTTTGGAAAGCCACAGAAATACCTTATGGTATGTTATGATTTTTCCCCATTTTCTTTCTGTAGAACTGTAAACTGTGGTCCTTTTTAGCATAGATTTCTGATTATTTTGAGAGGCATAGCAAGCTTCTTGTGCTTGAAGAAAATACCATGAACTAGAAGAAACCAGATAAGTGAATGTGGTATACAAGAAGTTTTGAATACATCATTTTATTGTGAAGCCCAAAGTAAAAAATGTCTGCCAAGACTGATCCACCCAGCAGTGACGTCACTGTATCAATGAACGCAAATACTCCGCATGACACTTCTCCTTTGAGGAATTATTTCTGAGATTTCAATATTAACATTTTCCAACTACAGAAGGCAAAAGAACACATTATATGACTAGATTTCACTGCTTGCTTACATCTAATCTGGAAGCCAGCACTCTTTGGTCTTATCCAGATGTTCCTCTCAATTTCTAAGACAGACATTATGATGCTTCTGTTTAGACATGTATTTTATACCCTTCATATTATAAAAAGTAATAAAATGAAATATAGAAGAAGGTTTAAAGATAAATTAATTATTCTTTAGTCAAACAGATTATTCTTAAATTGGTGAATAAGGATGTTCAGCTCTTTTGAAAAGGCTAATTTACATTTCAGACTCTAGTCCAATTGTTGAAGGAGATCTGGGTTGCTGTATGTTGGATGGTTGTTTATTTTTTTAACACTATATGTTGGTTATTTCAGACAGTTGCCTCTGGAACATTTTCCTGTCTATATGTGTCCACATTTAAGAAAAATACATTGTATTTCCTTACCATGAATGGATTCTTTTTCCCCATGAAATATGCAGAGGACCAAATTTCTCCTGCGGTTGTAAATCAGTATTATCACTATAGAACTGACTGAGCTGCTTCAAGTCAGAAAAATAAATGAATAGCTGACTCTGAAGGCTATACAATGAACCTTTTTAGATCTGATGAGATACAGGATAAGAGTGAGATAACCTGATGCCTGCAAATATTTGGCTTTTCCCACCCACATCCCCTTCCAGTTTTGCTTCTATTACGTAAAATTTTTTATCAAAAAGATTTAGTACTGTGATATGATAGGAGTCATACATATATAAGTACTGTGTTATCTTAGAAAGTTCAGGGATATCAATAGGTTAATTGTCTGTGTTGTTTTTATAGAAGAACATTTGCAGCTAATAAATTTACTATGACATATGAGCTTATTCATGGGAAAGCCCCAATATTCAAGACTAGAAAAGCACTAAACTCAAAAAGATGAGCTGTTAGATTGACAGATTCTGCTTGTAAAACCATGTCAAATTTTCCCTTCAGGCAGATCTATAGTAACGATTTAAACCATGCTTGCCAAACATAAATGGGATTTCTCCTGCTGTCTGTGTTAGCTTAGTATTTTGATATTTTAGGACCTACTAAGATGTGTAGGCAGGAGGCAAATGGCACATAATTATGAGTTATTTTTAGAGTAAGAATTGGGATCAAGTATATACTTTTTTGTCTGAGTTTGCCAAGAACAGCATAACACAAATAGCATTCAGAGATTTTCTCTTCTTGAATTGTTCTGCAAATAAAAGATAGATTGAAATGCATTCTATATATCGCATTTTTTTCAAGGAAATTGCTTTTCAAATTGCACTAGAAGTTGCATCTGTTTTGAAAGACACTCTATAGCTAAACCTGCTAGTGAAACCCAGACACACATCTGCCTCTAGAGAGGAAGCTGCAGTTTAAAGAATTGTTCCCAATACCTTTCTTGAGCTTTTTTAAACAACAAACTCCTATAGGTTGTTCAGAATTCTCTGTAATAATTCTCACTATGCCCTTAGAAACATTAGTGCTTGCTAGAAGCATGACTGACAGTTTAATTTCGGGTGAATATTCTTTACTCTGCAGGAGGAGGAGTTTCTGAGGAAGTGTTACTTTGCATGGATCACATAAGCATATGTTACTGATATTTGTGAAAAACTGATGCATGGGAGAATATTTACATTATGCATTCCAAGCCACGAAGACATTAATCAGAACACATGAAATTAGGACCCTAAATTAGTATGAACTGAAGGGAAAGATGAATGAGTCAAAGCACCTCAATCACTTGCCTGCTCAGCTCCTCTGTCACTTTGCTTTCTCCTTCCACAATGAGAAGTATCAGAAGTCTGTTCAGCACAGGAGAGAAGGCAAATTGGATTTTCCTCCTGGTGGCAGAAGACTCATTCTGATGACAGTGCTTTTAGGAAGTACCAGAGTGCTGTGCTGATTTTGGAACAAGGTAATGCAACACATCTCTGTCTTACTGCTGCTCACTACATTTCCTTCATTTCCTTCACTTCCTTCACAGAGGAACTTAGGTGCTCTCTTAAATTCCATGACAAAAAGAATAAAGACTGTGAACATGTGGCTGGAATTTCCTGCCTGATACTTGCTGGGTGACAGCCCTGTTGTGCCAGAAAGCACAAGAGGCCATAAATCTTGGTCAATACAAAGACCTTAGCAACACAGCTAGCTCTAATTCAGCATTCTAAAGTGGTCCAGACTCCGCACATGGACAGCAGTGTTGGGATTCTTCTCCCAGAAGCCAGAATATGCTATGTCTGTATTAACAAGTAGTCTGGGGCAAGAGAAGATATGTAGGATGAAACAGGTGGTACTGAGTATCTTGTGTCAACTCTAAATGCATTTTAAGGGTTTTTAGCTAACTCTAGCCCTAGTCTAATTCTGTAGATCAAAATGTGCATTAGCATTTGGGACATGGTTGGTATGTTCCAGTAGCACATCTCCTGGTTTAGTTTAATTCAAAGGAAGGCAGTTCAAATCCTCCCCCCAGCACAAGTTAAACAACAAGAAGTATGAACAGGAGATTTGCTTCAAAAGTGCACTCCTGAACTAGATCACTAATGCAGAGGCAATTGCAGTGTTGGTGTTGATGTCACATCCTGGAAGGGCCATGTGTGAGAAGAGGTCATCTCTTTGGGTATCTCTGATGCTCATTTGGTGGAAACTGAGTTCTCACGGTTTTTGAGTTTAGCAAACCGCAAGCATAAATTGATAGTTTTGGTTATGAAGAAAGCATTTATGCCTCCTGTATCCTGTCTCTGTCTCCACGGGGAGATGGCAGAAAGCCAAACCGAAACAGTTAACCAGTCTCCAAGCCAGCTGCTGGACCACATTACTTTGGAAGCTTTAGAAGTCAAGAGAAAAGCAGGAGTTGTGAATTACTACCAGCCTCTTTCCAGTGCTTTGTGCATAAAGTCATACATCTTTCATCTCTCTTTTCACACTAAATGAGCATGTGTGAAAGAAATCTTCCACACGTTCCATTCACACTGGCGGGAAAGAGGAAAAGATGACTATATCTATGAAAGAAAACAATCTCTCTGGTATGACACTGTTTTCATAGGAGCCACAATTAAAAACTTTGACCTAGAACATTGCATGGGAGTCATTCATTGCAATCCGACATGTGTGGGTATGCATGCCTGAACGCTATTATTATCTCCCTTAAATAGGATTCTGGTTTGCATGGGCAATTCTAGACATCCAAGTTGCAGAAAGAAACATTAGATGAAATTTAACTCTTATGGATATAAACTCCAAAGGTCTAAACTGAAAGCAACCATTCAATTTTAATGAATATGAAAAACAGTACATTCCAGAACTGTCTAATGGAAAGACCAACATTTTTCTTTTATTCCTAGAAGAAAGAGGGGAGAGTGGAACACAAATTCTTTCTAGCTAACCGCATGTTTCTGTAATCAGAACCAAACTGTCATTCTGATTGTTTTGATTAGTCTTCCAAGTACTTTATGATGCAGTTGACCCACATCCTTACATGCATTTCTACAAAAGGCAGGTTCCAGTGATCCACAACTAGTGTTGCATTCCCTCTCCTTTTCCCACCATCTACTTTTGTTGCAGGTAACCAAGTAAGACTATCTACTTTTGTTGCAGGTAATCAAGTAAGACATTCTCAGGCTAGAATTTGTCTTCTGTACCAGTTCTCAAGAATTTCCAAGAAGTCTTTATTAATCCATAGTATAAATTATTTTTTATAATGTTGTCAAAGAAGAAAACAACTGAAAAATTTCTTAGCTAAAAATAGACAGTCTCATGCTGTGTTATCATCATGTGAGTCTTCTGAGAAAGGTCCTTGTTATTACTTCTTTTTGTTCTTATTCCTTTTTACAACCTCCAGTACTTTTTTGCTTTCCTTTGGTTTTACAGCATCCAATCTTGAGAAAATCCTGCTCTGAAAGCAAAAACCCAAGTCTGTGTTTTCTCTGCCCACTGATGCCCCTGCCTACTGCTGTGGTGGAAGAGGGCTGGTGAGGGAAGACAGGGGCTTGGTACCACTGCAGCAGCTCCTAGTGCCACCAGTGACATCGAGCCACACCAGTCTCTTACTCGGCTACAACTGAAAAATGGCATGGAACATTCATGCTTCCTGCACTCTGTGCTTTAGTCAACATCAAATAAAACCAGTTATCACCAGTACCCTTTTTCCCTATTACTTGCTTTCCACAGTATATTGAAATGTTTTATAGAAGTCAATCTTCTGTCTTTTCATTAGCCTCAATCTCTACTGAACCTTAGAGGAAATAGTCTGTTACCATGGAGAGGAGGAAGGAAAGACTTATTATAAAATTGTTGCTTCTGAAACATTATTAAAGAAAATCAGAATCCACAAATTCTTGATGTTTCTCAGATGAGTCTTCCTGTTAAGAGGGGCTCCTTTAATTTCTCCAGAAATTATTTTATAATTAATAATTTTTCTTAGCTGCCTAGTCTTTCATTAGTTTCACAGAGGAACAGAATATTGCAGCAACACAACCCAGTTCAGTTCCTGATGGGTTTCTCTGAAAATGTAAGTGAAAATTTCCTAAAAGGACCTGTAGCATTTCTCTCCATGGGATACCATCAGAGTCAGGATCAGCAGGGATATTCAAGAGTAATTTCAATGAGTGATAGGCTGTGGCAAAATGCCGTTCATGAGGAATCCCTGTACATAGTTTGCTCCTGCTTCGTTTTCTGTAGAAGAGCTCAATGGTGACCATCTCTACAGTGAAGTTAGTTCAACTGGAGATAGCAGACAACCAGCTATAAGACTTAAATATCAAATAGATATATCTTTGATCTGACTCTTCTGGGTTTTGCCAATGAAATTCACAAATGACAGAAAAAGCAGAAATCCCAGAACATGCCTGCCAAAGAGGAGCTGACAGAGAGAGCAGCAGAAGAGGTTCCTCAAGACAAGGGTGTCCTGCTTTCAATTGCTTTTCTGCAAAAGGAATTCAAGTTAACTGCCAAGCCACAGGCTATGCTGATGTATTTTTTCTGCCATTGAACTCACTGTACTCTTTTCACTCAGTTGCAGAGAAATTTAATTCTTTAGTCCCAGAGCAGCTATTAGTCTAATACCTTGTTTAGCAGAAGGTAGTCTTCTTATAGACAGCTGCAGAGGTTGACCATGGGCCCGTATTCTGAACAAAGTTTGAACTGCAGCCTTGTACTTCTCAGCATCATCTCTTGCACACAACTGCCTAGCGTCAGCATGCTGACTGCTATGGGTCTGCGAATACAAGCTCTGCTCTGCTGATGCTGAGGGTCTTGAGAGGGACTGCTGAGATGAGATTGAGGTTTCCCTGATTATAAGCAGCTACAATAAGACTTTGGTAATTAATAGCAGATACAGCAAACAAGAGAGCAGCCAGCACTCCTAGCAGAGCACAGAGAGCTAGTCAGCTCTCCCAGTGCAGATGCCTACTTAGACCGAATTAAATAGCCCTATCGGCTACACCAGATCTTCAGTGACTCTAGTGAGAACTTAATCACAGAGTTAATGCATGGATACCCATGCTACTAATACCTGCACTAAAATGAGTTTAATCCTTTGCTAAATCTGTTTTTCACCCCAAACTGAGATATTGACCAAGTAATCTTTGCAAGGTCATCTATTTTGTGTGTCTTAGGAATGAGTTTGGACTTGGAAATAAAATAGGAAAAATTAAGATGTGGATATGTATTTCCTAAGAGATTTTCTGAAATAATTACAAATATGGTTTTGTTTATTGTTTATTCTTTGCCATTGTGCATGTATATGTATACACACACGTATATACATGCAAACACACACACAAATATATCTTGTATACATGTTGTAAATGAAAATGTCCTAAGCTTCTCACTTAAGCTTTTCACTCATTCGCTTATGGTGTACGCACATTGGAAGGCATATTTATGAAATGCACTGAAGTGCTAAGTACATTACATCATTGATGACTACCAAATTGTAACAGATTACAATTCATTATATTGTCATTTCCATATGGATGAATATTGCTCAATTGTGTGCAATAGACTACCAGAACCTCCCTAAAGCCAAACACAATTATAAGGTGAAGTGAGTTGCCACAAACGTTACACATGATTCTGAGATGTTATTGAATATTTATGGGGGTTTATATTTCACTCTGCTTTTGAGTAGCTTGCCATGGGCAACTGATTTTGTATCAAGGTTTACAGTGCAACCCTAATTTAATGTTGAGGTTGTCTAATTTCAGATATTTGGATCACAATGTCAAAAGATCTAAGTATTGAAGTGCCTTTTTACTAATTTAGTGGGAATAAGTTGCCTAAATATTGTCAAGATTCTCAGATGGTACTCTAGACACCAGAAAGCTGCAGACAGCATTGATATAAGCTGAAGTTTTGTGAGAATGTCTCCTAGCCAGTTCTGAAAAAAGTGTCTGAGACACCTGAGATGTACTAAGCTACTTCTTGCCTACTGTGTCCTCCCTGGTTGGCTCATTCTGAGACAGTGTTTGAGCAGAATGGAATATAAAATGAACCAAAACATTTTATAAATGTGTAGACCTATATTAGCAGTACCTTTAAAAATTAAAATACTCACAGAATGTAAAAAGGCTCAAGAAGAGACCAAAAGATCAGCTCTTTACAGGTGAAGAACTAATTCTTAAAAGTCTTCGCTGGTGACAGACTTTTTCCTTAGACATTTACTTTCAAGGAGCTGCACAGTTTTGATTGCTACACCTCAGAATCATTTAAATTAAGATGACAGGTGAACAAACATGAATATACTTTTTTTCTGAATATTGCCTGACAAAGAGCCTCTTTTCTCCAAGCAGTGTATGATATGGAGCAATAAAACTCTTCCACCAAATTATTAAGTATAAAAAAAACCAAACCAGAACCAATTTATTCTAGTAATTTTGTTTTGAAAAGTTAATGGCTACAGCAAGCTGTAGCAAAAATGTGCATTACTAAATCTGGGCTCAAATCCTAGCACCTCTGATAGGTAAGGTATGCTCACCTGTACTTGTGACAGGGAATACTTTCAGGTTCTAATGGTTAGTGCTAATGGAAGAAACATTATCCACACTCTCCTATACATATAGACTTATGAAAACAAGTGAAATTAGCATTTCTATACTATACCTGTACAGATGAAACTTGATAGTCCTCCATAGATGACATCATCATTGTCTGGTAATATAAAGGGACACCTCGTCTGAACCTCCAAACAGTATTGCTTGCAAGGAATTCTGTTGCTGCAGTGAAACTGTGTGACTTCAAAATACTGGGAACAGAGCCAGGCTTTGTAGACAGTCTGGAAAAAGAGAAGAACCAGAAGTGTAGATGGACGACAATAGCACTGTCATTATTAGAAGAACATACTGTAATGTACACCTACATTAATGCTGCTTCTAAGTAAATTTTGAGAGAATATCACCTGAGTAAAACATACTCTTACCTTTTTACTATCTTCCCACTTCAGAAATACATTCTTCAGCCAAGTCATTCAAAAGAAGTAGTCAAGACTAAGCTCGTGCTATTATTTTATCTTTGTTTGTAAACAAGTATGTCTCTTAGATGTACTTTTTTATTAGACACATGCACACATGCCACAACCCCCTCTCCCTGTATCATATAAAAACTGAGATCCTAACCTCATTTGAAGCTGGTCTGAGAAAAGATTCTGAAAGCAAGTGCAAGTAAGAGCGCAAAACTGTGCTCAGGCCAGCTCTGCTCTTTATATCATCTAAAGCTAAGCTATCAGGTTGCAATAGATGGTGCTGCTTCCCTTCAAATAAAACCTTAACCAGTCTTCAGTGCAAACATGTTTCCTGATCACTGACAGCTGTAGACTAGCGGGAAAAACTGCAACAGTGAGGACCACTGTCTACATTTGGAAATTAAAAAGTACACATTAAAGATGCTGTCATCAGATGCTGTGTAGCCATGGCTGCAGGATCTGTGATTATTACAATGATTATCATCATTTAAACAGAAAAGCAAAAAAACATGTAAATTTTAGTTTCTTTTGCTTATTTTCTTCTGATCAGTGGTCTCTGCCATAAGGATTAAACTAGCCTTTTGGACACAGAATAGTTTCACATATGATTATACAAAATTAGATTTCACACTCAGCTATGAAGGTGACAAAAAAATCTTTGAGGCTGGGTGCAGAGAGAATTGCTTCTCGTTTTTTTCCACTTACTTGTTTTGAAGTACATTATTTACCAGCTAGATACTTGCTATCTAGGTTGCTATACAGGAAAAATTTCCTTTTTGTATTCATTCAGAATATCTGAAAATCTTAGTAACTATCTTTCCTTTATCACAGGCTGAAAAGCAATATAGTCGACTGATTATTTGCCTTCTTCCTAGACCTGTTTTCAATAAAAAAGGGAACAGATTGCATTTTTTTAAGCACTGAAACACCAAAACCTGACACCTGAAAAGAGTAATCTAGCTGAGAGTTTGGTTTCATTTCAGCATGTTCCATCTCATCAGTTATAATTTTATGCATGTAAATAGCAGCTTAAATTATATAATTAATTTAAATATCTTAGTCCTAGAGTCACAAAACTTTTATCTTCACTTGCTTGCAGGGGTGACAGGTATGGTTAAGTTTGTCAGGTGATAAAGTAAAGCCTTTATCAGTATTTATTGTCCTGGGTTCAGCAGCAGCAGTCATTTTCCTCCTTCTTAGTAGCTGGTGCAGCTACTTTCGGCCTGGGAACAGTGCTGATAACACTAATATTTATAGTTATGGCTTAGACTGTTTGGTTTGACCAAGGACTTTCTGAGTCTCATGCTCTGCCAGGGAGGAGGGGAAACCAGAAGGAAGCAGAAACAGGATGCCTGACCTAAACTGACCAAAGAGGTATTCCATACTGCAGCGCGACATGCCTAGGATGGAAAAACTGGGAGCAGTTACCTGGAAGAGTTCAGTTCACAGCTCGATCATTGGGTGGTGAGCAGTTGTATCCTCTTCCCTTGTATTTCCCTGGTCATTATTATTATTGGTGGTAGCAGTAGTGATTTGTGTTGCACCTTTGTTACTGGACTGTTCTTATCTCAACTCATGGGAGTTACATTCTTTTGATTCTTCTTCCCATTCCCCCACCCCCCCAACCAGGAGTAGGGGGGAAAAAAGAGGGGGAAGCAAGTGAGCAAACTGCGTGATTTATGGCTCAAACCACAACATCTATGTTTTGTGAGTATCTCTTTATAGTAGCTTTTGCTTACTGCATTCTGTAGAACATGATTTCTTTTTCATTACAAATTCAACTTTAATTGCTTTCAAAGCTTTCTTATCCTCAGTAAATGATTAATGAGAAGGAAGACTAGGCAATGTTAGTACTTTCTGCTTTTGAATAAACTTCTAAAGAGCAAGTGGTTTTTCCAGTGTTGACTATATCTCCCACTACACTTTTAATGCTTCAGCTCCTATATTGACAATTGCAACAATAAAAGAAATAAAGTAATTGTTTTTCTATTTTTAGTTATTGAGCATAGTCTACTAATTGGACACAAATGTTGTGCCTGGTAACAGGTAAACATTCACAGGTGTTCCTTCCTGATCACTAGTGCTGTACACTTGTTTAGTATGAGCACACCTGCTAAGTATGAACATGTTCTCTTCATAGACTGGATCTAAGAGTACTAAGATGGTTTATGCATATATTTGAAAATGTACATCAGTTATAGGAAGTGTATTGAACAGCAGCCATGCCTGTACTAAGGAAATGAGCAAACCCATGTATTTATTTAAGCAAGATAGAAAATAAATGTTTATTGAAAAGCAGAAGTAAATAATGCAATCATTGGTTTAATTTCAGTATGTTTTCTTCTTTTTATGTATCCAATCTCACTTTGTACACATCACCTTCACGAGTTTTCAGATTTGGCTCAAAACTGCATTTGAACTCATGAGTATACTTGCTCTTGAAATCTCTGTGTGAGATTACTGTCTTCTGATCTGTAGATGTGTAGATCCGCTACCCAAAAGGGAGTACAGGAGCATAAGAATTGATCTCATGATTGTGCATACCACTAACTGCTCAGCAGCCTTTCCATGAGACTCATAGCTGACACAACTGAGTAAGTAGATTCAGAGCAGTTTTATTTTGTTTCAGAGATAGTGAAAGGTGACCTCTTTAGCTTAAATATTAGAAGACCATGATTTGGAAATGAAATGTATTGAAATTTCTGAGAAAATTTCTAAATAGAAAAGTAGATATTATGGTCTTCTTATACCCCAGAAAATAGAAGGTTTGATATGGAATTCTTCTATATCTCCTAACAAATCCCAGATACTGATTTCCAGAATCTTAAAACATGCACTATACAACAAAGACTGAAACTATAAATGAAAATATATATTGGCTTGTATTTTCAGTACAATTTCTGCTACATATTATGGTCTTTTGTATGTGTTCATAGAAACGTAAAATCATAGAATGGTTTGGGTTGGAAGGGATCTTAAAGATCACCTAGTTCCAATTCCCTGCTGTGGGTAGGGACACCTTCCAGGTTGGTCAAAGGCCCGTCCAACATGGCCTTGAACACTGATGGGGGTGGGGCATCCACAACTTCTCTGGGCAGCCTGTATCAGTGTCTCATCACCTTCATAGTAAAGAATTTGTTCCTTATATCTAAACCTACTCTTTCTTAGATAAAAGCCATTACCTTTCCCCATCACTACTTGCTCTTACAAAAAGCCCCTTCCCAGTCTTCTTGTAGGTCCCATTTAGATACTGGAAGGCTGCTTTAAGGTCTCCCTGGAGCCTTCTCCAAGCTGAACAACACAACTCTCTCAGCCTGTCGCCATAGGAGAGGTGCTCCAGCCCCCTGTTCATCTTTATATTCCTTATCTACGGCATACATACAATGCAGAAAAATAGTTAAAATGGTCTTCTGTTTTCAGCTGGTTCAGGAGATGATAAACCTTTGAAAAATCACAGCTGCTAATAGAATTCTGACAGACTGATCTCAAAGAATGTAAAACCACATTTTTCTGTTGGTTTTGGTTTTATACTTTTTTGACAAGGTAAAAAAGCCCCAGATAAATAGTATTATTGATGCATCATGGCAACCACATGCATAGAGTAAATAATTGTATATATCTAAATATCTCATCTTTTTAACATCAACAGAACTTTAGGCATTTTATGTTTGAAAGAGCTATGGTCCTGGCTGCTAGATAAGACACTATGTTGGAAAGATATTATCATATAAGAATAAACATATCTTTCATGTACAGAAGCATATCTACAAAGTCTCAGCAGGGCTTAGTGCAATTTTGCTCACCAAACAAATTAAAAATACACTAACTACCTTGTTCCTGTAGGGAAACAAAAAAATGTTAAAACAAACCATTGTTGAAAATGTGCACCGATCAACATTGGTGTCATATACCTGTATTCGTATGCATGAGTGCCTTCCAGAATGATCATGTTAAAAATCTTCTTGGTATTTGTAAATGATTAATAATATCATGACAAACATATATTATTAATTTGGTGGATTAATTCATTATTTGGCATTCTTTTTATTTCTACAAGTTTCAAGTCAATATCTGGAAGCAGAAAAAATATTTTATGACTTAAGTGGCTAAGCACCCAACACAAATAACCAGCTTCAGCAGTTTAAGGACTCTGAAGTAACGCTTCATAAACAAACCATACACTAAACTGCATTTGCCTGTCAAATCCTACAGATAATAATAGATTCAGGGTTAAAGGGAAGAAAGAGAGGTTATGTATGGAGAATTTTGAGAAAATAAAAGATCACAGTGTGTTCTTTTTCTCTCAGGACATTAGGAAGAATGCTTTTTTTTTTTTTTTTGTCTCTGTGGGAAATAGCAGTCCAGATATTGTCTCTTTTTAGGGTATTCTGTGTCTCATATCACACATGAGGGTAGACAATGTCTCAGAGTTATTCTTTCTGGTCTTGAAAGGAAATCAGACAGAAGTATTAGGTAATATGGTTACATTATTTGTCTAGATAGGGGCCAGTGGCTGCTGCCAGCAATGTGTACAGTATCAACAGGTAGAACAGTATGCAACCACAGCCATGGTCATTGCCCTAGATGTCTTGCAACTGTCTGTGCAAGTGTATAAAACTAATTTTAATTGTATGATCAAGATTTACTAAGGCTGCAAAAATCAAGATAAAATTATATTTACTATGCATATAAACTGACAGCCTTTCTCCCTCCCCCTCTTATTCTCACTCACTCTTACATGCACAATGTATGATTCTAAATAACCTGATTTCTGTCAGGACGGATCAAGTATGTAGCCTGAGTCACATGAGTCATACTGCATGAGATGCATCAGTAGAGCAGAATGGAAAAGCTCAATCAGTTTCATTCTCTACATCTGTCAATTCTTCATAGTTTTCAAGAAATGAATTCAGCTCTCTTCTGCCCTTTCCCTGTTGCTGCTGATTGCTATTGCCATCACAATTCTTGATGAACAGTGAAATTTCCAGGAAGTACTTAC
>JAOEHX010053026.1:0-11272 GCA_025448015.1 Bolborhynchus lineola | reverse complement strand
ACTTCTACCACCAATAATAATAATGACCAGGGAAATACAAGGGAAGAGGATACAACTGCTCACCACCCGGCGACCGAGCCATGAACTGAACTCTTCCGGGTTCCTGCCCCCAGTTTTTCCATCCTGGGCATGACGCACTCTGGTATGGAATACCTCTTTGGCCAGTTTGGGTCTCTGCTTCCTCCCAGCTTACCCTCCTCCCTGGCAGAGCATGAGGCTCCAAAAGTCCTTGGCCAGACCAAAACGTTCTAAGCAGTAACTAAAAACATTTGGCGTTATCAGCACTGTTCCCAGGCCAAAAGTCAAAAACACAGCGCTGCACCAGCTACCAAAAGGGAGAAAAATGACTGCTACTGCTGAACCCAGGACATACCCAAAATTGCAGACACCACTGTTCCCAATGGGATGTAAGGGAACATGGATTAACTGGTGCAGCAATGTTTGCTTTAGCTTTTGACAGCATGTCATAGAGACTCATTTAAAAATTAACAGATTTTCTAGGCAGAACAATCCCTCTAGACCCTGCCCTTTCAATGGCAGAAAGGCTTCCACCTCAAAAAGCTAATACAGGCAAAAAATTAGGGTATATTTTATCAGGTATCTGATTTTAAATGAATCACAGGACGTTTAAAAGAGGGTTTATTTCTGGAAACCAGCTGTCTCCCAGAAATTCAATTTGCCCTGCATCTGACCCTGATGTAAGTCAGCATTGCCTCTGGGGTGCTGTATTTTACAACAGCTGACTACAGCTACTCAAGGGTCCGAAACCAAACAACAGTCGTCACAGGGGAGCAGAGATGTGTTCCAGCAGCACGATATAACCCGACATAAAAGCAAGAAGAGGTCACCAAAGAACCAATTTATGCCCATTTTTAATGAAGTTTCAGCTATGCTCAAGACAGCAAAATCTGAAATGCAAAATCTGACCCACAGTCTTGATACAACCTCTCAGCATCTCTTTAAAGAACACACAAGGAACATGGAAAACTGCTACACAAACCACACTTTTGTGGAATTTCATTCTTTTGTGGACAGAGAGGAATTTTCTCAGTTCTGTTTATGTTAAACCAGCAAACATCAGAGAAAATGGCACCAGGAGCTCCTAAGGGCCTGTCTCCAAGGAAACTCAACTTAAAATAACTAAACTAACACCTTATTTATTTGATGCAGACTTGCCAAAGGTCATTCTTACTTGAGAACCGAGGTGTGGTTTATTTCAACACCAGTCACATTTAACATAAACTGCTCTTGTGTGCAGGGACAGCAGCAACCCAGCACTTGATCAGGCTTTTGTTCTCAGAGAGGAGCAGACTGCCTCAATCCCACTTCCAAAGAAAAGACTAACTAGTTTTCAGACTGGTAACAAGTGAGAGCTTGAGAACAGTCCTATGGAAGCCACTTCAGCCCAGCAGATCAGTGGTTTCTAATGCATGACCCACCTGAATCACAGAAAGTGATTTAAGAAGCCCGAGTTGACACATTACAGAGCAGGTCATGGTGCAGAGCTCCCAACAGTCTGCAACTCCACTGGCAAGATTTTAGGCATCTATAAATTGAAAAGCTGCAATTAAGTCGACTGAATCACAAATGTAAGGGGACTCCCTAGGTTAAAATGCATATTTGCACAGAATACTGAGCCTTGCTTATGATCAAGCAGGATGGGTCTTTGAGCAAGCTGGTCTAGTGGAAGGTGTGCCTGCCCAAGGCAGCGGGACTGGAGCTGGATTATCTTTAAGGCTCTTTCTGACCCTTCCAATCACCACTTCCACAACAAAAGGCAAGGCTGAGCCATCTACTGGGAGTGGACACAGGGGCCCAAGCAGAAAAAAAAATGTAATTTCTAATAAAGTGTTAAAAAAACCTGAAGTGCCTATATCCAGATGTCAAAAGCAAAAAATAACAAGTACTCCCTAGCAGTTAACCTGTTTCACCAGAAAAGCACTTGTGATGGGATGAGCAGTGCTCCTGAGCTAGGGCAAGGATCACTGAGATTCTGCTTGGATCTGAACAACAAAAACAGAGCTGAAGTGCCTCAGATGAGATTGAGACAGAGAAAAAAAGACAATAAAGACGGAAGTCCACCTAAGCACTAGTGATCTTCAGGCAAGAAATAAGGCTACATTCTAAGAGGCTGGGAATGAGGAAAGAACACAGCATTCTTACTATGTCCCAAAACTGGGCCATTTAGCAAATGAAAACAACTCACAATGTGTGCTTTACTGATTAACGTTTACACTTGTCTGAAGGGAAAACATGGACACTGATTTATTATTACACTAACATTTTCTCATCCAGGGCTTGCATTTCCAGACATTCAAATCACTTCCTAATATAAGGCTGTCCTGCTTCCTCATCATCTATCTCCAATGCATTATGTTTTAAATACCTAGTAGACAAAATGCACATGCAGCATATATATATGAAGACAGAGCTATTTTATAGTTCTTCTTTCTTCCAAGATCATATTAAGCAGATAGGCTAAATCAGAGAGAGAAATGTCACCTGTGGGTCCGACAGCCCTTTACCGGTACCCACATCTTCAGTCTTCAGGCAGCTCACCTATGATTCCCAGAACTGCACACACCAAATCAGCAAAAGCCCCTGCTTAGCACTCGGAGCAGTGAAAGCAGCTTCAGAAGTGCTCAGGAGTCTCCATGGAGGTATATATCACGCTGGCTACGTGTCCTGCAGATACCTTACAGCTTTGTTTGGTGAAGGATCTGATACACAGAACAGGGCACTCGGGATGAAAGCACAAGCTGCAGAGACACCAAGCAAAAAAACCCAAGGAAACAAGACCTGCTTAGGGAGGCAAGAGGAGAAATACAGCCAGACAGCCTGCATTTCCCCAGAGGGTCAGTGAGCAGACGCAGCTTTGCTCTCTATGTAGATACAGATGCTGCCTCTTCCACAGGAGAATTACCATGGGCAAAAACCTACTGTTCAGGGCTGAGATTTGGACCTCAGCCCTGCCAGTGCCATGAGGCATGGTGGCACTGGAGATAAAATAAACAAATGAGAGCAGTATCCCTGTTCCTCACTGCAGTCTGTTGTGCACGTCTGGCACGAGATAACTGCAGCATTCTGGTGACAGCAAGCAATAAACATTTACTCAAACACTTTCCACAGTGAACAGGTTACATTTCTGCCAGTGCTGTGCTCTGCACAAGTGTCCCAGTAAGGAAATACAAACCTCTCCTAGTGCCCCACAGGAGCAGGGACACACAAAGCCTTTTTTTTTTTTTTTTAAAAAAAGACAATAAAAAACCCCTTGCATTCTGGCTTGAAATATGATTTTTGCTGCTCAAAAGTAAAAGCCCAGATAACATCCAATGACAGATATAAATACTGGGTCTCCCTCTTTGGCCACACTTCAGTACTTTTCCAGAATATTAGCGAATGCTCCATCCTGCCAGAGGCTGGTTGCAAGTGTGACACCCTCACAAGAGGCAGCCCAACAGCAGTATGTGCTGCCAGTTTCTACGTGACTGCCTGAGCAGACAAATGTCTCATCAGCAAGCGTAGCCTTCTTGTCTTGGGGCTGGACTCACTTTACAGCTTCCAAGCTGCAGATGCCCCTGCCTTCAGCTTTACTGCAGTAAAGATCATGGGATTAGTGAAGCTGTGGCAGGACCAGGGCCAGAGCATTCAGGCAAAAATAAGGCCCTGAACAAAAGAAAGAAATCCCCCAGGAAAATGAAACTGTAATCCCCACATCTTGGGAAAGGGATCTGGAGGCTGGCATCGTTCCCATAAAAACTTAACCCGTTTATTTGGGGGTAAAGTGGGCTTTTGCTTGCTGGTTTCCCCTTTCCAAAGTGGAAAACCAGTTCAAGTGACCCAGGATCAGATACTGACTGCAGAAAGGGAACGTGCTGCCCACAGATGCACTGGCTTTCCCTTTGTTTCACATGGCCACCCAGGAGGCACAGAAAAGCATCATCTTAGGTGGGACAGAACCCTGGATTTCTATAGCACAACCAAGCTGCATGCTAGCATCTGGATCAGGATCTCAGACATGGAAGGGGTCTCCGCTTTCTCTGCCCACTCCAAAGAGGAACAAACCGTTCACCCACAGGCCAAGCTTCAAGGACATTGCCAGACACAAACAATCCTCTTACCTCTAATAGCGAGCTGCCTGCAGCACCACCATCACCTCTTTCCTTACCCTGCCTCCAGCAATGAACTCCCCTCCCAGGTTTGCCAGTTCTGCCATGCCTCCAGCCTCCTCAGCACACATTTCATCAGACACCATAATCCTCCTGTCAACTGCACATTAACAGAAAACAATGGAAGAGGCAAGAGCCAAAAAAACAACTCTAGGCCTGGAATTACGGGATGTGCATCCTTCCTCCCACAGCTGCTGCCCAGGCACCTAGAAACACTACCTGTCAAAGAGTAGAGCTTTCCCAAGGCTAGATCCTCTCTTCTGCCTGTAAGACACCTACATCAAATGAATAACTCTTGGCAATTCCCAACACCCATGGACTAACTTAGGTGCTGGTTTACATCCTCTGGATAACTGCAGCAAAACAGTTTGAGTGGGGCACCACCCTGTTCCAACTATAGCTTCCCACTCCAGATCCACGCTTCCATGGGGAAGGAAGGCAGGACACAAAACGGAGCCAAGATTCCCCACAGCTTCTACTGAGAACTCCCAATACAGGAAACACCTGAGTGACAGATAAACTTCCATATCACAGTGAATTCACCTACAAGTAACAGTGAAAAGATTATCTACCGAGTTCACACCACCTCCTCCCAGCTGTAGACAAAATACACCACACCTATCCACACATGTTTATGTATACACTTACTAAACTACGTAGGAGAGACATCATATTATCAAGTACAGCCTGGGGAAGGTAGGATACATTAGGTCAAGGAAACCTTAATTTGACCAGATGTCACATACACACAGAGTTCACCACTGCACTGTATTATTTGTGGGGTGTGTAGTGCACCCTGTGTACCAAACATTGAACAGATCCTGCAGGGAAAACATATCCAATAACAACACAGTAACACATTGCATCTTCATGCCTATGTACACGGGGGCAGAAACAGGATTACACAGGCAGTTTTCACACTCATATTTCATAACTGTTCTGCAGTTATAAACACTTAGCAGCCGTAATAATGTTCCTTAGGTGCCTAGAACACTTGTCATTCCCTAACTTTTTACCAAAGCAAGCCAAAAGAGGAAAACATCTATTTAAGCAGTATCGTTACCATTTATCCAATTCACTAGCAGAATGAACTTGTATGTTCAGCTCACAAGCCCCTATATCACTTGAATGAATAAATACCATGAACTGACATGATAAGCAGCATGTGATGTCCCACATGGACCAGTGACAGATACTGGGCTAGTAGATTTCGAAGCTAGCTGCTGACACCAGAATAATACCAAGTCTTGACCCATCTCAGGCCCAAAGGAGATGCTGCTCAGCCGCCACATCCTGTAATGCCCACTTCCCCCACGCTTAACAGCTTCTGCCCTATAGGCACTACCTTCCACTTCTCCGAGCTCTACTGCTCCCCCTCTCACTCTGCATAAATGACAGGCTCCTCCTGATCAGCCAAATCTTAATCTCATCATGAGGCTTTCTAGAGTAGAAATTCAACAACCAGATGCAAAGATCTGGCCTCTGGCTTCCTGAAACATGGGTCAAGAGGTTGAGCAAGTACTCTGGAAGTATTATTATACTCTTGGCTTGTCCTCACACTTTCCTCGACAACTGTTTTGACCACCATCTGAGTCAGGATACCAGGCTAGGTGCAATTTGATCTAATCTAGTGCAGTTCCTCTTACATCTAAACTCCAGCCTTGCATATCCCTGCACCTATTTCCTCTTTGCCCAACCTATAACAGTACTGCCCTCCAATCTGTCCCCTTACTAACCTCACTCCCAGATGAAATATGACTTTAGACAATAGTATCAAACAAGTCCTTGCTGACCACATGTAAACACCAACTTCTTTTTTTCAAAGGTTTGGAACTTGTTCAAATGCATTTAGATTATTGATGGGGATGAAACAGCCTCTGACCTAGACATTTACTCTTGAAAAAGATCACAACCCAGCTGTACAATGCCAGAACTTGAAAGAACAGGCTGAAGATACTTCTAAATAGTTTACATGAAGAAAATGGTATTTTTCTCATAGTTGCTCTCAGTGAAGACCAAAGAAGGCAGCTGATTGTATCCAGAATACACTGCCTAAAACAGACGCCTGGAAAATAAACTCTCATCTCAAACAGTTACAAAGTTTAGTAGAGCTATAAGCAGTTGAAAAAAGTGTCTCCTGGTAGGAAGTGCCAAGCTGTCTTAAAAGTCACACAGGACAAAGGCATAAGACAGATGCATTGTGCCATCTACACCTACTCCAGCTGTAACTCATACATATAAACTCACCTGGTGCAGGATGACAGCATGCCCAAACCATTGCTCTAATGAGAGGGGCATATTCAAGGGAGCACTGGTTAAGCATTTTGCTTTTGTAGTTTTTTCAGTAAACATCCCTCTCCCCCTCACACAAAACCGGGGAAGTTATGACTCTGCTTTCCCTCCTTTTAAATATTTACACTTAGCAAAGATGCAAAGAATGCTTTGTTTAGGGGCAGAGGGAAAAATTTAACGGTTAAGAGAAAATTCTGAGTTTGCAAAATGTTTATTCCCTTGAATAAATACCCATCCCATTACGCTAATGATCAAAGCTGATAAAAAGAGCAACTATATTTTCCAAGAAGGATTTTGGGGAAGGGTGGAGGGGGGAGAATTACTTTGTTTGATAGTCCAAAAACCTCCTTTCTTTTGGTAAAAAAACCCCAAAACAAAACACAAACCTTTTCAAAGAATTCCTTCCCACTTGCCCCCCAAGCCCCACAGAAAAAACAAACACACTAGTGCAAGGTAGTGAAGGTCTAGATTTCTACACGCCTGCTGTTTGTTACCCGGAGGGAGCCAGTGAGACAGCTGAAGAAATCAAGTAGTGTTCATGAGAAAAATGTCAGAACTTAGCCCTTGACACTGCAACAACATTGTGCATGCCAGGCAACGCTGAATGCCATTTTTGCCATGCATTAACATTCAAAATAAATGTAAATCTCACATTTAGTTGTAGTAGAAGCCGTACAATGCTGCAAAAACATGTAAAATATTTCTAATCTTCTTCATAGGTATAAAAAATTTCAAGGTAGATTATGATTCCCCACTATCAAACCTACTTAAAATTAAGCTTTAAGACTCCAGTCTTCTTCACCTCTTTGTTAACTCAAAAAGCAAATCCAGTACTTGTATGAAATAAGTTATCACAGGCAAAATGAAAGCTTGATTGTTTGGTGACAAAGCTATCATTTTTTGGTGTTTAGTGATCTGATACCTTAACACAACATTTTCCAAGAAAATATCAGAAGACAAGACACTCCTAAAACAGTAAAATGGGAAAGGTAAGTCTGCAACGTCTCCAGGGCAAATATCCTTGTTGTATCTCCATGTTGTATGTTTGCACACCATCTAAGATACACAGTCTCAACAGGGAACCAGAAGCCGTATCACTAAAACCATCAACCAGGTCATTCAGTCTACTCCCCAGACATTGCCACTTCCAGTTGCACATTTTAAAGGATAACGCAAAATCCTCAAACATGTAAGCAGAATTACTGTGCAACAAATATAAAGTTTCAGGGTCAGTATCACAGAAATACTCCAGGTGCAAACACTGTTACAAGAGCTCTGTCCATCTGTTATGATAACTGCCCTGCTTCTTAAGCTTTCCCCAAGACAAATGACTGTGCCAGGCGGCACAATGATTTTGTGACATGGTCACAGTAGTAAAAGTCTATTTTTAGATCTCATCCTCCATCTGCTCACACACAATTTTGCTTGGACATCAAGTCTCAGCTCACAATCTCTCTTCCACACTGAGTCTTACTTTAGTCATCTCATTTGGAGGCCAAGGTAGCTCTGGAAAAGATCTCTAAAAGCAAATAGCTAGGAAAATAATGTGCTGTGCTGTTCAAATTAAGACTTTATATGTGATCCTAGAAAAAGCTTTTTTACTGGAGAGAGTAAACTAATATACTTACAAAGGGTCACATGCAATTCACCCTATGAGCATAAGCAGCTGGCTTCTACAGACAATCTATAGCCTTCCTCCAGTGAAATAATGAAAACCTTTAAAATACAATCACTTCACTCTCACAAGCAACACTGACAAGACAGCTCAGACTTGCAAAGAAGCATGAAATATTCCATGTGGACTGGCTCACAATCCATGCTGCCCAGTTAACCCCCTAAATAACCAGAGAAACAAGGAATGTGTTTTAAGTATGGGTACTTTTAAGGTGTGCAACTTGAGAATGTGACTCAGAGTGCTGAACCCTGACAGTAAAAAACCCCACAGCTACCTTCAAAAGGTATTAAGATGAGCACTCTAAAACTCAGGCCATTTTTGGAAACCAAGGCCACTGTCTATGTTTACTCCAAGTTGCAAGAGAACTTAGCAATCAGGTTCCTGAGCTGTCAAATGCAGATCTACAGAAAATATCAGGACGTTTTTTAATGTCTCACCTTTACGTGTCTCACCAATAGTCAGACACGTAGAAACATGAAACAAAAGATAGTGTGATTCATGGGAAAACCCAAACAATCTGCTTTTGAACAGGAGTATGCTTCAGACTCTACCACTGCAGTACACCTATGCCATTCACTGCCAGCTAGCAGAGCAGCACAAACACTGTGAGCACTCTTTTTGCAGACAGTTAACACGTTATTACGGCTAGACAACACCTTGCTTCCAAGTACACCTGGTACAGGAACTCAACCCCTGAACAGAACTCCTGCAAATATATCACACAAAATCCCTATGTAAGGACAAACACAGCCTGCTTGGCAGTACATCAACAAAGTATTTAGGACATACCTGTGACCAGGTCAGCAGTGGAAATTATGAGGAGGCAGGCAGCTTTCTAATTTTGCCACCTACCAAAAGGCACATTTACCACCTTTGTAAAGGGGCAAACAGGTGTGATGCAGGTACAATCAAACTTTCTTCCCCCCGCCCATGGCATGGGTCTCACAGAAACACTAGATTAATTTCAAGCTTTTACAAATTCCTGAGCTAAAGTGCTCCTGTCAAAAGCTCTTTGCGAGATTCCAGCTCCATTTGTTTGGAGTGACATCCATTATGTTATGCTGTCGAACATCAGACTGCAGTCAACACTTGAGACATGTTGAATTAGGTCCAGCAGAGACACATGCTGGTACAGAAAGCACTAACAGAAGCTGCAAATTTACCCAAGTAACACAGTTACTTTGGGAAGAGGTCACCACCTTAGGGGCCCCACCAAAAGAGCTAGTTTCTCTGCTAAACATCAGGATTTCCCACCATAATCAAAAAAACCTTAAATGAGAAATACAAGCACTGACAATTTAACGAGACTTAAAGGGAAAAATAAGCAAACAAAAAAAACCTGCCCCCATTCAGACAAAACGTTCTAGTAAACAGTGCACACATTAAAAGCTACAAAAAAACAGCAGCATAACTGCAGATCAGGACAGAATGGTATGTCTTAGTTTACTAGTTGTAGTAGCACCAACATAGTTAATCTATTTGATTAATCTCCCACCACTACAGCTCCTATCCATCTGATGACATAGCAATTTGAAAGAAACCTCACTTGCACTTTCACAAATAAGGGAAGTCTTTATGGGAACTGCAGACTCAACATAAAAAAGAAGTTCCTTTTAAAAGATGTCATTTCAGGAAAATACACAACACCTACAGATATCCAGCATTACGTTCACATCTACTGCATCCTGCATCTTCAGAAGAAATAACAACAGAAAAAAAAAAAAAACATATTACCTGGAGCATCAGTTCACAGTCATCTCTGCCAACAAATATCATCTCCCGAGGGAGCCGATGGCGAATGCCAGTGCTGCTCACCAAGAACCACGAAGTCACACTCATTTTGGCACTTGACACTTAATCTTTATACATCCTAAACACAAAGAAAAATAATAAACAGTGAGCTATTAATGACCTATTAAAGTACACCAGTGCATAGCTGCAGTTCCCAAATTTCCCTGCACCACAGGACGCAGCACTGACTGACACTTTGTGTTCATGTCTCACATTTCACATGGCAATAAGCAGTTGTGAAGTGTGTGTCAGGATCTGCTGCACATGTGCCACATGTAGGAGTTCTGCAGCCCTGAAAATATTCCCACAGCAAAGCAAGACTAAGGATCTGAAGAAAGGATTGTTTAAAAAATGAAGCAAGCAGCTGAATCCAATCAATGAAATGATGAAATATGGCGGGGGAAAAAAAATAAGACCTCTTTTCCAGAACATATCCTTGTCACTAGCACTGTGCACACAACTTGAGCTTCCATCAACATCAAAGATCTGGACCAGCACATCAGTAAAGTGATATAACCTGGCTCCTCTAACCTTTCACAGTACACTCCCAGGCGCGGTTACACCAGTGCTGGGAGGAGAACAGCCTCCCTATTGCTCATCCCACTTCCACAGTGATGTAAGTCGGGAGCCCACAGATCCTTCCTTCCTTCCTGCCTGCCTCCCTCCCTCCTTCACTGCTTGAGTTGGTCCAAGAACCAACCCCAGGACAGGAAACACGAGCTGCACTTCCCACCGCAGGGCTCTGGCAGCATTGCCCCTCTTTGCCCCGCAACACGCAGAAGAGCAGGCAGCTGTAACCTGCGCGAGCAGCGGCGGGCACCTCTTATCGGAACCTCTCAGCCACACCTGTTTGTTGTGGCTGCTACAGCCCGGCTGCAGGCAGCCAGCTCCTGTGGCCTCGCCTCCTCCCTCTCCCACAACATCGCCTTTTCCTCTCCCTGGCTGGAGGAAAATGGAGTGTCACACATCACGCTCTCACCTTCCCCTCACCCACCTCCGGGGATCCAAGCTGCATTCCTAAATACACCGAGGGAAGGAGATCTCCATTTTATCTGGGCAGCGCGGAGCTCCACGGCCTCACTGCCTGCCTCCCCCTCCGCAGCAGCCCCGGGCAGGCGCAGGTGACACCCGCCGGGAGGATGAATATCTCCCCCGGCAAGGCGCAGGCCTGAGGCGGTGAGAAGAGACCACGCGAGGAGCCGTCGGTACGGGCTTCCGTGCCCGTGTCACGATGCGCGAGCGGCCCCGACACACCGCGCCCGCCTCTGCCGGGGAAACACCGCCTCCCCGACAAAGCGCCCGAGGGAGGGGAGTCGGGAGCCGCCGGCGGAGCCCCGTGGCAGCT
>JAOEHX010053024.1:47719-66395 GCA_025448015.1 Bolborhynchus lineola | reverse complement strand
ATCCTATCTTCATACGGGAGGTGCTCCAGTCCCATGATCATCCTCGTGGCCTCCTCTGGACTTGTTCCAACAGTTCCGTGTTCTTTTTATGTCGAGGACACCAGAACTGCACACAATACTCCAAGTAGAGGGGCAGGATCCAGAATCACCTCCTTCAACCTGCTAGTCACACTTCTTTTAATGTGGCTCAGTATATGGTTGGCTTTCTGGGCTGTGAGTGCATACTGCCTTAAAAATTTTTATGATGGATTAGGAATCATTCCAAGCTTTTTGATTAAATGAAAGGACATTCCAGACTGGAACAACAACAACAAAAAAAAAAAATCAAAATACCTCCAGCTATTCCTCTGCAGTTAATATTTCCCTGGATTCATTATGTCAGGATATGTGCATGCTGAATATTTACCGAGCTTAAAGCAAGAGTCCAGTTGAGGTTCACAAGATATATTTTGCTTTGCTCTTCCCTGTGCTTGGCACCCTGATGTAATGTATGTTCAAGGTTATGAATGCTTAATATTTCCCATTTTATGCATTTATAAGAAGCGAGCTTTAAGGACTTTCTCATAGGCTTGGTTGGGATTCAAGGTACATAACGTGAAGCAGTATAGTATGTCCTATAAAAGAGGTTAAAATGGAGGTTATAATTATGAAAGCTCAATAGATTTGAAAGCCAACACAGTGCCCCTTTGCATGTGATACTATCTCTAGAAAGGGAAAGAGATATATAGGACTATAAAGGGAAGCCTGTAATTGATGCTCTCTGTACTTATTAGGATTTGTTTTAGTAACATCAGGGACTCGTTTTTGTACTACCTTTGAATAAATAATGTGCACAGTAGATTAGGTCAATTCCTTTTCACTTTGAAATATTTTCAGCGGTTGCACTAAAACCAAGAATAATTCATTGGCTTTTTGTAAGGCAGCTGGATGCATTATGAGAAATAGGTGTGTTAGCTGAGTCACTGAGTGGGGTTGTAATAGGGGCCAGCATGAAAAAGAAGGGACTTTGGCCTTTGGGGTGATGGGAGATCATTTTCCATCTCAATCAGGAGCATTTCTCAAAAAATAAACAGGATCTCAGAAAAAGACCTTGTTCCAGTGTTTGTATTTTAACGTTCCACGGGTGAAGTCTGCACGTAGCAGAGGCTCCTATGGGAGACCCACATATAATTACCCATGGACAGAGCTCTGCCTCCTGTAAGTAAACCACCATAATGAGCACAGCTCCTCAAATACATATTTATTTTAAAAAATAACTGAAACAGAACCATCCCAAAAAAGCCTGAAAATTGATTCCAGTGCAGGCTTTGTTTGGCTCCTGCTCCTGGCACTGATTGCGGAGTTTAATATCTTCAGCAAGTCACTGCCTTATCCCAGGTGCCAAGTTCCAGATCTCTCAAACTGCTCCAGCCCTGCCAGTTACCTACAGTGGGAGAGACTTGGTGATGCTTAGCTAACATTTGAGAAGTCCTTTGATATATCCTTGGGTGAAAAGCACTGTAGAAGGAAGAACTAATTAATAGCAATGATTTAATGCATTAGTTGTGACTTATTCTAAAATATTCCTATGGGTACCCCTTTGCATAAATGCCTGAAGTCTGTAAGGTTTTTCTGTGAAGAGAGTTGGTTGGTGTGGGGTTTTTTGGAGGTGAAAATGATCTGGGCTTTGGAGAGCTGCCTCTAGAGTGTCTCCTAGTGCTCCCACCCTTGGAAAAAGATTATCAGGGAAACCCTATTTGTCTGTCCATCACCTTCTTCTTGCAGTAGCTTATGAGGGGTGGGTTGTTTTCTTTAATACTTTTTCAGTGTGAAAGTCCCCCTTGAAATTCAGGCTTCAGAGTGGGGCTAATTTCATTTGGTTTTAAGAAACAATGTTGATTTTAGCAAAGTGAGGAGAATATTGGGGGATGGTAGAAAATAGTTTACATGTGTTCCTGTGTACGTTTGTCCATCCAGAGACGGAGGGCACAGTAGTTGGTCATGGGATCTGAAGATGCCTAGGATAAACATGACTAGTGATTTGAACTGAACAGGGATCAAGACAGTGTTTTCTGCAAAATGTGAAGTATATTGAGGATCAGACTGTTGCCTTCTACTCTGCAGTTAGTTTTGGAGACCATCTTGAAACTGCTAGCAACTTTTTACTATTTGCAAAAGCATCTGTTTTATGAAGAATAGCTTCTAAATAATTTAGCAAAGAAGAAATGACTGTGCATAGAAGTGTTACCAAGCCATCTGTAAATTCAGTCCATGTACAAAATGCATTGGTCCGAACTTGAGACTTTGTAGGGAAAGTGGTTGCTTTAAAAGCTGCAGAGTGACCAACAGCCACAAGGTTCTGTGTGAGTTCTCAAGGCATTTGACAAACTTTTGATAATAGTGGGAAAAAATATGTGGATGAGTCTAGTTTGTGCTGTGAAACTTCCAGATGATACTATACGTTATTAGTTTGAGGGATTTGTTGAAGAGCTATCTCACCATGATTTCTGCAAGAAAGTGGACTTCAACTTCCACACTGGAAAACTTGTAGGACTGTAATAAGAAGGAATTAACAGTGTTTGTTTGTCAAAGAAATAATGGCATTTATTTTTCCTTATTAATAGATTCTTTAGGTGTTTTTTCCTAAGAGAATGTAAATAGTAACAACAACAAACATGTAGAATAAGTTGCAATGTTTGAGAAAAGCATGCCTGACCATTACAAAAAGCAAGGAATATCTTAATCCATGCTTCTGTTGAGATAGACAAGGATTGCATCATCCTGTGTAACAGAATGTATCCAAATGCAGAGATAGGGCCGGTAAACCCATACATTTCTGCCAAGAGAGTTTCTGCTTGAATATCTTTTTGGCAAGGAAAGAATCCATCTCGCTCCTCAAACCCTGGAACAAATTGAGGGATTGGTCTCCAACAGTAATTTTTCAGATGGGGAACTGACCTCAAACTGCCTCAAGAGACTTAGCAGAGAAGGGTCGAGAGGATGCAGGGAAAAAGGAGGAGTCCTCGAGCAGGACCAGGGGCTCCCTCCTTCACTGTTGTTTTGGGATGAAAGCTATGGGGGTAATTGGGACAGTTTCAGCATAAAAAAACCCACTCGTTTTCCCTTTCAGCTCATGCCCTTCTTGATTTTGTAGCACCTACTGCTATAGGGTCTGCTGAACCTGCCTCTGTGTCCCACCACAGCCCAGCAGAGCTGTGTGTATCTTTTATCTTTAAGCAGAAGCTATTGGTCCATGTAAGGCTTTTTTGCATCTTCAGTTTGTCTAAGGCTCAGCTTCTGAGCTGTGAAGAGCATGGTCCGAGCCTTGCTCCAGACAAGTGGCAGCTGTGTGACCATGCTGTTTGGTCTCAGTCTTGGTAGGACAGAGGCTTCTAAGTGCTAGATGAGAGCTGATTTCTAATGCATTTAGCAGCAGATGAGCCTGCTGCCTTGTTGAGCATCAGTGCAGTATAGTTTAGCATGTTGAAAACGTTTGCCTTGCAGTACAATTGACTAAATGGATTAAGTGTGTTAAGAGAGGAGCCAGTCTCACCACTGGTGTGTCCAGCAGAGGTTATTTGAATTAGCTAAGAAATTAAGTGATGGAAAATGAAATAATTCTTGAAGAAGATTGGACCAGGCAATACTTAAGTGAAAGCACCCCATTCCAAGTGCTGAGAAAAGGTAGAGTCAGTGCATGACACAGTGGTCAGTGGATGAAGTCAGAAAGAAGAGGAGGGAAGGTATGCTCTAATGGACACAGTGCTGCCCCTTCTTCCAGCTCTTTGGTGTGCATCACATCCAGGTCCAGCATGAGAGAGGGGCAGGCACTGAAGGCCACCTCAAGAGCTGCAGGAACACACATCAGACAGCACATGCACGACACAAAGAAGGCACAAAAGTACTAGAGGGAAAAAGGCACGAACTTAAAATCAAAATAAATAAACAGAGAAAGACTTGAAACCTGGCAGTTCTGTTGGCCGAGCTTAGAGCACAGGGTGATACCAAGCCTGGGTCTCATCTGCCAATGTGCATAGAGCAAAGGTTGGGGTATGGTCAGGATCTGACTGGGCTTGCATGGAGGAGAAAACTTCACAGAAAAATTCAGGGAGCCTGGCTCACCCCTGGTTCGTGTTTTGCACAGTGTGTTCAGCCCTGGCAAAGGAGATGCGAGAAGTGCCAGTCCACATGGTTGGGTAACGCACTAGGGGAGGCTGAGTTCATCCCAGCAGCTCTCTGCAGTGGCAGTGAGGATTTGCCTGAGGTAAAGGTAGGACAGGACAGAAGAAGTATCCCCCAGGTGAGGGAAAAAGTAGGAGCCAAAATGGTAGTGGAGGAGTCATTATTAATGCACTACATGACAACTGCAAGGGTGAGCAGAGATGACTGTATTTGGGAGCACTCATCGTGCCCTTCAGCAGCATATCCCATCCTTCAAAAACACTAATCGGAGCAAGTAAGTGCACTTTAATGAGAAATGGTATTAATTATTACTTGCAGCTTTTTTTTTTTTTTTTTTTCAAAAAAGCGTAAAATTCTTTGCATTTTTGATAGAAACTCCTTACCAGGAAATTCGTATTTTTCATATCCACAGCTAATGCTGTTGATTCAGAAGCTGGCAGAAAAAGGTTATTGTTCACTGTGGGTGCTGTTTGAGGATAATCAGTCGTACATGTGGCTTTAGGTAGCTGTGGAGAGTGAAAAATGTTGTATCTAGACTGCCAGCTCAGATGCCAGTATGAAGATACACCATATCTTCTTCAGCTTTTAATACCTTCAGCAGACCCTGGCAGACCAAGCCAACATGAAGAGGTCAGCAAGATATAGTGAAACATCCATGAAGAAAGAAGCATCCCAGAGTTATACAGACATTTGCTCAGTTTGCAGGGCAGCCAAATATTCCATATCTTGCATTATATTAGGTGTTTATAAATTATTCCCTAAGTTTTATCACACACGCATATTCATTTTTAATGCTTAAATACACATTAAGAATAATTTTCACTAAAGGATGATCCCTAATTCCATCAGGAGCAAAGCTAAGGAAATGATACATGCAAATTTGAGCAGGGGTTGGTACCATTAATACCTGGCTTGTCTTCCTGGAGGGAACCAGGTCTGTTGGAGCTTGCAGCCTGGCTGGGAGCCGAAAGGCCTCGAACGAAACCCTACCTGCATGCCAAAGGTCCTTAACCCTCTAAACTTGCCGCTCCCACACCCAAAAAAAAGTGCTCGTGCTCTCCCGCTTTCCCACAAAGACTAAATCTTTCGTTTGCCTCCCACACATGCCAAGGGAAAGGATGGAGCAAAATGCATTTTAATGAGCATTTGAATAATCATCGGGAAGAGTACTTTTCACTGACATAGCACCTTTTGTTCGAGCAATTTATAAACATCCATTAAGCCTGACAACATCCCTGAAGGGTAATTCTTTTCTTTTTTTCTTATTCTCAGGAAGCCGAGAGCTGGGATTTGCTGGAGGATAGGGCAGGAAACCCATAGCGGTGCTGGAAATGGGAACCCCGCATGCGGGATTTCCTCTCCCCCCTCCATAGGGTTTCCTCTTGGCTTGCTAATCGCTAAGCAAGATCTTGATGACCAGATGCTCATAGATAACATAGCTCAAATATTGCTTCCTCTCTGCAAATTGCATGCTGGCTTGGTTCAAAGGCCAAATCCTATTCTGCCATCAGCCAGTGGTGAGGATCCCATTGAAGATCAGTGGAAGGGGAACCAAGCTGCAGGAGGCTGGAAAACAAAGCCGAATACTTGAAAACGTTTTGTAGCCAGACACACTTGCAGAGCACCGTGTGGTTTAGAGTGTTTTCTCTTCCTGGAGAAAACCTGCATGGCTTTAAATGAGACTATTTCTAAAGGGCACATCCAAGCGCTTTATCCAAAACCACTGGCAAGGCATTTCCCTACCAGACAGCACGCACGTTCCAGGGGGCAGCGACAATATTTCTTCTCTGACATCGCCAGTTAAAAGGATTTATTTTCAGTAAAATAGAGTACTTCAGTTGCGTGATGGGCAAAAAAAGGTACTATATAATTAAAAGTGGTATTAGACAGAAAAATGAGATGTTAGACAGATAATTAGGGAACTATTATAATTAGAATGTGCTTTTAAATCCCCTAGTAGCTTCTATTATGAAATGGATGTCCTCTGATTAACTAATATTTCCTTTAAGTAGATATTTTTCCTCTTCCTTTTGGACAGGAAAGCTTGAGTTGTATGACTTCACCTTAAAAAATCACAAGTTTACTGGAGCCCAAGTTCTCCTTGTAGCAAGCCAGTTTTCTCAGGAAAAAAAGACCTATACTTGGGATTGAAAGCAGCAGGGAAGATTTTACCAGTAAGCTTATTAAATCACTTCTCTCCCCTATTAAATACAGTCTTATTTATAGACAGTCTTTAGTATTCTTTGTATTCAGCCTTTAAGAGGAATTATTGCGGTTAGAACAGCAATAGCCTTAGATTAAATTTTTATTCATGCAGGTTTTACACAAATGAAACTGCTGCATATTTCGATGTGGAGGAAAAAGCTGAGATGGTTTTGAGAGGATGTGGAGCTTCAGCAAGAGCTGCCTGACAGCTGCTGTTAATGAACACAAACCAACAAGTCTCCCAGAAGCTGCTTGTCTGTCCCCAGCTTTCTGGCAAGGAGTAGGAAAGGACAGACAGCAGCCCCACCACTTACAGCCCTATAAATAAGAGCAGCTCTGCTGAAGTCGGTACAATTGTGAGTTAAAACCAAGAGAAGTGGGGGAATATGCCATCCCATTCCCCTCACCTGAGCCTTTGCAGGTGCTGGTTTGCAAGGAGCTGCTGTGAGAAAGTGTCATGGGCAGATAGGACAAAGTGAAAAAGGAAAATAACTTGCTGAAAATGCAGACTCCCTCCTTTTTATTTAGGGTTTTTTGGGGATTTTTAAGCCTAAAATTTTAGGAATTGAGAGAGAAATAAGTGCAAAAGTTCAATTTGAATACAAAGGCCAAATGTTGCCTCTTGCTTGTAAAAGTAGGAGGGGAGGGCAGCAGAGGAGACAGCCAAATGTGCAGGCCACTGAAAGCACTGATGCATGCTTGTGCACTACTGTATTTGGGCAAACAAGACTCCTGTTCTTTCACCTAAAAGCCAAAAAGCAGATGGATAACTGCTTTGTGCAGAGTCAAGCACCTTGGCATCCATCTGCAGATATAAAAGATGACTTGAAAAAACATTTGTGGTACATCTGATTCTAGCTTACTGGACATATTGTTGAGAGAAATGCTCAGAAAAAATGCTTCCAAATAACCAAATGGTCAGGGAAAGGATAAAAACAAACCCAAATATAGTACAGAGGTCTTGGAGAAAGGAGCCTGGGGAAGAGGCACCATGCCTGAGATTGGAGACCCCCAAGCCCGACATGGGCATTGCTGTGAGAGCAGCAGCAAAGGCTGGAATAAGTATTTCTGATATGAGTGATGCCAGAAAAAAGGGTGTCCCAACCTGCTACTACTGAAGGGGAAGGTGGGAAGCATCTCTTTCGCTTTTCTGTAGGAGCTATGGATATGGAGATCATCTCTAGGGTGTCTTCAAAAGCCACAGAGATCACCAGTGCACCAGTGCTGCAGGAGCAGGCTCTCAGCACTACACTGCCATGTCTACCTGGACCATACACAGTAACCAGGGAAAGCCAGCAGCAACAAACTGCCAGCGATGGAAGAAGCAGACAAAACGTCACCAACTGCAGATGAAACTGAAGGAGGGACCCGTGGGCAAAGGTCCCATCCAAAGATGGGAAACCCTTGGAGGCAGAGACAGCCTGGCTCAGTGCATGCACCAGTTATGCAGAGTGGCAGCTCATGCTGCCTGGCAGGGTACCAAGTCAGCTTTTCACTGGCAGATTTTGAAACATCACTCATCTGTCAGCACTGGCACACCCCTGACATGGCCACTAAGAAAAACTTCCAAGAGCTGGGAATCCTCGTGGATCCACTTAACCATTTAATGATGAATGAGACAGATCCTCTGCAATATGTATTTGGCCCTTCTCCGTGGATCTGATAGACTGGTGGGCACCAGCCCCTTGCCAGGGGTTAAAGGGACCAGACGTGAGTGGATCTAACAGCAAAGCCTCCCAGCTTACAGTGCTCTTGCTGAAGGAGACAGTGACATCAATGAAACCAACCCGGACTGTGTTGCTGAGCCCTGACAATGAATACACAGACTAGAAGAAGAAATACCGAGTTGAACTGCAGAGATGCTGATGCCAGCTATGGCCTCATGCCCTATATTTGCTGGATGGGGGACACAGAGGAATGTGAACTGGTTTTCCTTATTCCATTGAGAAATCCAGGCTTCTCACTCCTGCAGAAAAGAGCCATTTGGCCTGATGATACCTTCCAGCTCTGCAGTGCCACTCAGCCAAGATGCTGAAGCACTTTAGATGTCTTAATTCATTCTCTCAGCAAATAGCCTAGCCTCTGCACAGCAAAGTGCTTGTGGTAACAGTACAACACAATGGGGAAAATACAGTATAGAAAAATATGATGGTTTTATGTCTTTTATGTCTTATACTGCAAACACATAAAACCAATTAGGGTTTGGAGAATATTTTTTAAAAGCAAAGAGAATGATTGGCAAGGCAGAGAAAATAAATATTATACCCCTGAGAGGGTTAGGGACATTTTATTTTTCCAATTTTACAGAAGAGAAATGCCAGATCAAAATTACTTTCTCAAGATCACGCAGGGTGATCCTGCCACCCTTTCTATTGAGTAGTTCTTACTCAAGAGTTTGTCTGTCTTCATGCCCAGAGACCTCCGTGCTTTAAAGACTTTAAAGCCCGCTATCTGGTGGTCTAAATTTACGGTGTATTAGCTACTCTATATTTATTCCTCACATAAATATCTTTTCAAAGTAAGCTACTTCACCCAAAGGCACTTTCAGAAGTGTAAGGCCAGCGGTAGCACTGCTAGAAGAATTAACACTGTCCCACATAATTAGCAGTAATTAGTACTGGTCAGGACAGGAGTTAATGCACACCAGTGGACATAAATTCTGCCTTTGAGTCCCTGTGCTGACATAAAATGAAGCCTGGGAATAAGATCCCACTGGGTGTAAAAGTGAAGGGACCAGGTTGGTTATCTGATGCCTTGTGATGTCTGAGCTCAAGTTCTTTCTATTCCAGACCTTTCTTCCCGTCATGAAAACCTGTTCCCCCTTTTTGGCAAGATGACAATTCTGGCAGTAATCCCAGAGGTATTTGATAACCCATCATTTCTGCTGGTCTTGTGAGGAGGGGGGAAACCTGGATGTCAAAACCAGAGGCTGCAGCAACACAACCAGATACCTTCAGGGAGTGTTTCATAGCTTCCTACTGTGGAGTTAACCCTTTGTGGCGGCAAAACCCAATTACAGGCTCAACAGCAAAGAAGAAAAATTAACAAAAAAAAAGAAATTATTTAAACAAATTTAAGTTATCCCACTCCTGTGGGTGAGAAGCTGGTGGGGTGATGGGTGGCTTTGTGTAAGGAAGAGGGTGCATGCTGGGGCACAGCTGGTGCCTATGTGTGAGGGCCAGCACACATCTGGCATATGCATGGATTTGGGATGCTGGAGCAAAAAGTGTTTGGGAAATGAGTGGGAAGTGAAGAACAGAGCACATAGACAAGGTACTTCCCTAAGGCTTCAAACATATTTTATTTAGACCTGTTTTCTACAACCAGCCTGAAGTCGAACCTGTACTCTTTGTGGTAAGTCTTGAAGTTTTAAAGAAGAGATGGATTAAACAAAGTAGCCTGGCTGCAAACACCCTCCTCCTTCCTTACTTTGGAGAGGATTTGCCAAAATGTAGACCTCAATAGTTATAAATACTTGAAAGGGGGAAATCAGTAAAGTGGATGACAGTCTTCTGGGCTGAAACCCTTATTTTTACTCCTAGATTGCTGCGCTTGTCGAGTTCAAGAAAATAACTTAGCAAACACAAGCAGAGTCTCACAATATCATCACAAAGTAAAGTGAACTTTCCTAACATAGAGACCACCTGCTTCAGCTTAATTGGAATGACAATTGAAATCCAGGTTTTACTGGGGTTTGAAGAATGTGCAAGCTGAATTGATGTAAGTGCTGGTATTGAGATTGATTTCCAGCACCACTGAGATCTATCTGCTTCTACTGTCTTTACCCAGACCCGCTGGATCTGAGCACCATTTGTAATGAGGGCTCAATTGGTCTTTAGAAACATCCTTTTCTAACCAGGAAAGTTATTTGAAGTGTAATTTTAAATTAACTTTTTAAAATAGAGAGGTAGAACCCTGTATGGACACTTACTTTGGTTTAAACCAATCTTACCTTGATTTTGCTTAATTGATGATGAGGGATTCATTTAAGCTAAACAAACAGAAAGTGCTCATAAATTGAAATGAAATGGTTTCAGTTCTGGGCTTTGCCTCTGCTAGTTTAAGGACTGAAGTTAAAGCCAGGGTATTTTTATGTCGGGTAGTTTTTTGGCTTGAAACCTGTGGGCCTGTTTGTGCCGACTCGTCGGGTGCTTGTAAATGGATTTCATTTTGATCAAAGCAAGTGGAGGCAATGTGACTCTCAGCCTGCTGGAGAGGGACCCCCAAGGTGACGTCAGCTGAGGGAAGAGTCACCGAGTGCAGCCAATGTGTCGCTGAGGAACTTCAAAGCAGGATCCGTAGGCAACCTTGGCTAGGAGCAGGGAACAGATCCAAGGGAAAACATGAGGCGTGCAGGCTTGGCTTCCTAAACAAAATCTGTATTAAGAGACAGGCAGGTAAGAAGAGCTTTAGAAAAAGCACTGGAAAGTGGAAAGAGGGAATGGAATAAACTACGCACCCAGAGTAACAAGTGGTCCCAAGGTGGAGTTTTCTTAGGAGGTCTCTTACTCAAAACACTGTGAGTTTTAATACACTCATGAGGTAAAGTTCCTCTAGGGGTTAGTGGCTGTTCATGATGGTCTCATCATGTGTTTGGAGGAACACACAAACCCCCACTGGGCAATCAAAGGGGGTGAAGACCCAGGAGCCACACTCTGTGGAGACAAAGAATAGCAGAAATACACCATGGAAAGACTAAGCAAGGACTCTGTGTCAAGCCACATTTTATATCTTTGATGTCCACAGTGTCACTTTTTGAGAACAGTAGATGGCACAGAGTTTTGGGAGGAGCCATCTCAGTCAAGAAGGCAAGAGATCCTTTTAGGTGGTCCCTCATGGAAGAACCTGATGGCCAGAACACCCTGATGGCCAGAAGAAGAGGTGAGGTGGTTACCCAACCAGATCAACAAAGGTGCTGTAGGGACATCTAGCAAAGGCGGGTGCTGATGGGTCTGAGCCTACATGAAGCTAAGTGACATCTCAGTAAGGAAATACTCAGGATATCTGCAGCTTCCTTGGAAAACTGTGAAGAGAACTGCAAACACATGCAACTGTAATAGAAGTCTAGTCTAGAAAGTGTTTGTCATCCTAGTAGGAAGGGAGGAAGAGAGGAGGAGATGGCATTCCCAGGTATGGAAACCCAGGGCAGAAAGCCACCAGCCACTCAAGTTCAGCAAGGCAAAGATTTTTAAAGCAGAGTTCAAACTGCATAGGGAAGTCAGATGGTGGAGCTTTCCCCTAACTTACAGACCCAACATGTGCTTCTAATACAGAAAGGAAAGCAGAAGCTAGAGTTACTGCAAGACTGAATGTACTAATGAATCAAATTGTCTCTACGCAACTTCAAAGGCTTTGGGAAGAAGCAAGAATAACTAGAAATGTAACACTAATGGCAAGGACAACGGAGCTGGCACTGGTGAAACCCAGTGATGGTCTTTTCTTCAGCAGAGAGGCATAGTGTGTATGGAAAAGGCTGGGGAAAAAAAATAATCTGGTGGTGCTGTACAGCAAAGGAGAAGCAGCAGCAGCATCAGGAATAAAAGCAAAGCAGAATGGGCCTGGTAGAAAAATGACGTGAGCAGCACAGGAATAAAATTTGAAAAGAGGACCAAAGTAAGAAGCATTTCAAATACTATCAAGGGCAGGAAAATAACAGAAAGGGTTACAAATGATCAGCAATGCAAATGACTATAATAAACTATAATAAACTTCAACTTGGAAACATAAAAGAGATGTATGGCTTTGGATGATAAGGGAAAAATAATTCAAAGCAAGTTATTTGGGGAGGAGAGATCTGGGCGAGGTCCAGAGTTGCTATTTATGAGTTAATGAAGAGAGGGGAGGGAACGGCTTGGCTTCAAGCGGAGGTCCGAGAGGCAAAGTATCTTGCCCCTGTTCTTTGTGCCACCACGTAGTTTCTTGAAAACCTTCTGTTCTTCAAGTGCTGTGGTGATGGAATGAGGATTTCCTATCTCACATACATTGTAAGAGGTTCAGCTGCTACGGTGGCACCTGTGATGCTTTAAACCCTCACACACCATTTGGGTGAGCAGTTCTATTTCGGGGTGTGTACTTGAGGAAGATCAAATTAAAATAAATAGCAGAAATGGAGAGGGGGATTAAAGAGATAGGCAGGATAGTGCATCTCCAAGGGTCACCTTTATCTGACGAGGTAAATGCATTTTGGAAAACTTGATTTCATTCTGCTCCTGTTTGCATCCAGAGAGGCATAAAAGTGGTGTTTTGAGAGAAGAAGAGGGCTGAGGCACAAAATTCGGTGTCCCCAAAATACACTGGGAAGTGCTTGAGTGGGTAGAGCCTGCTGACACGCATTTGTTGGCTCCACAACGCAGAAGTTCAAAGCTACTTTGGTTGTATCTGCGTGCACTATGATGCATAACCACCTTCAGAAGGGTACAGCCCTTTTCAAAAGATGGCTTAGGCCTTTAATCCTGGTGACTTTCAACAAGTCTTGGGCTGGTAGGGAACTCCTGAAGTGTGGCTTACTGCCCACGTTTGCTAAAGGTGGTTTATATCTCTGTCAGGAATTAAGTGCCAAATTTTGTGTGGACTGTGGTCACTGCAGTGTTGAGAGAAGAAGTGAAATATCTTTGGAAATTTAAACTGAAAGGTTGCATGGTGGGATAGTCATCCTCAAAGCGTGCTGAGAGCCCTCTGAGCTAAAATACAGAGTATTTGATCTAAGTGCAAGGAAATATTGTTGCTGTTGAGGAGAGCTGAGCTGATTGCTCTGTGGGATGTTTCTCTGGTTGCACATGAAAAATGCTCCCTTTCCAGAGTTTGAGTGCCTGTCTGATTTCCCGTCTTGTTCCCATGACTAAGTTGAGGATACGATCAGGAGAGCATTTTCTTTCAAGTGCAGTCACAGCTTCTCAAGCAAATCTAACATCCTCTAGGTAAAAAAAAAAAGTGCTCAGTGGAGTTAAGCTGGATGCCAGTGGTCTTGATGGATCTTGATTCGTTCTTCTGACTGAGGTTTCCCTTTGACCACCGTAGATCCCTGCAGGTCTTTCAATGAACCCTTTAAACAAGCCACAGAAAATGACCATTAGTGTCATGTTGTCATGCAGGATGCTTCAAACCCCCAGGCTGGTGCAGTTTCCCGTCTGAAATCAGCGCGTTGGCCTGACTGTCCCTGGGCATCTCACCAGCCCCTCGTCGCAGACCCGTGATACTGGCATGGAGCAGCCGGGAGCTGAGGCACAACGCGGGGCTGCCCTCCCTGTGGCTGCGGGGCTGCATAGAAGGCGATGCTGCTGCTGCTGCCATGTGGGAGGCCCAGGGCTCCGGAGGCAGCTCCTGGGGCTGGGGGCCCTCCGAGGGGACGCTCGGCTCTGCTTGGAGGAAAGTGCAGCTTTCACCGCCTCCCTCCCCGATCCCCCTCCTTCTCTCCTTTGCCTTTATTCCCCTCCCTGTCTGTTTCTCACAGCTGCTGCCTTGGGGAGCCGGCCTTGGTGCAGGAAGAGGCTGCCTTACCCTGCAAGGCTCAAGGGCGAGGGCAGCGCCTCTGCTCCAACCCACAAGCGGGGAGGATGGAGAGGAGACGCAAAGGGGGGAGTCAGTACAGACAGAGGGTGAGCACGGCTGGCCTTGGAGGCAAAGCTCAGCTCTGTGGTTTGGGGCTGAAGTGGCTTGCGTGGCACTGCTGTTAACTGGGGAGGCGTAGGGAAAGGGGGACGCGGTGTAAGAGTGCCTCTGTCCAAGGGAGGTTTTCAAAATGCTTAACAAGTAAAAGGAGTTTTTTTTTTCCTAAGTTGTCCTCAGAGCAGTCCTTCGTGTGCGCACATCCACACCCATCCACAGCCGCTTTTCTCACGGCCATGATATCTGGCCAGAAATTATCCAAGGGAGCTCAGAAATAGAGACACGTACGTCCATGTACTCAGCTATGAGACCCCGAAGTGAATGACAGCCACCCATGCCGGCTGTCACACGCACTACTGCAGGTCCCCTCCGCTAGCCTGCACTCACACGGTCCAAGTCGGATTGAAATTGTTTAGAGATGAGCCACTTGTGCCCTAATAAAGGCTTCAAAGTGAAAGAGCAAAGGCAACTTGAAGCTCTATTGCAGCCCTTTTTGTTTTGGTTTGGTTTTTTTTCTCTTCCTTGCCCAGAGAATTGTTTGCGGGTGGAAGAGAGAGGTGTTTAGATAGCTCAGCAGATCCATTTAGTAAAGTAAATATGCAATTATGCAAAAGTCTGTGATAACGCACCCACGGGTGCAGCGGGTTGTGCTGTGCTGGGAGGAGCCGGTGACTCCTCGAGCGGGGACCCTCACATGTTCCCCTGCCTCCCCGGCTCCTCTCATGCCCAGGCACATCCCGATGCCTGGTGCCGGGGGTCCGGCAGGGCTGGGCTCGGAGCGGCCCCGGTGGGGTTGCGGGTCCCGAGAGCGCCCGTCCCGCACCAGCGGGCACAGAGCTTTGCTCCTCATTCTCCTTCATGTTATTAATTTATAACTCACGGGTGATTTACAGCCCTACTTCCCTGGATGGTGTCGTTCGCCGAGACCCATCTCGGCCCCCGGTACCCCCGACCCGCTGCGCTTTGCAGCCCCATCTTCCGCTGTCGGCACCGGAGGCAAGCCGAAATAGTGCGGTGATGGGCTCATTAGCCAAGGTTAGGTAATACGGATGGAGCAAGACTGAAAATTGGTTTTGGGGGAAAAGATGAAATGGGAAGGCTCTGACAAAACTCCGCTCTGGTCGAGTTCAGCGGGATTTTGTCAGATATCAGCGCTCAATTCCCCGTGGCTTGAAACTGGGGGGTTATTTTGTTACTCGGTAATTTGTTTCTCATACTCTGTGGCAAGTACTTTCAAACTCATTTAAAGGGTAAGATACTCTGTTCAACTTTTCAGAAGAGGATCACTCAACTTTTTACACCGGGAGCACGGCATCATTTAATTTGTGCTTTATGTACTCTGAGGGAAGTGCCTGTAATCCCTCACTGCTATAAAAAATAATCAGACAGGTTGTTGTTTTCCTTCAAAGACAGCGATTTTACCCGCTGAGAGGAACTCGGAGCTGAACTTAGACCAGTAGAAGTGGGGAAAGTCTCCAGAAAAAGAAAGGTATCGAATATTTTAGGCTAATGTCACCCTCTGTTGAACTCTAGCAAGTGTCTCTGAAGGCAGAGAGCTGTCGGAGTGGGTCTGCTACAAGTGGCAGAAGGGTTTCCTTATACCTTCATTTAACGTGTTTTAAACCCCCCGTTGTTCAGCTACGTGGGTGTCTCCGGCTTTTTAGGCTACGTGCGGGCATATGTGTGGATTGAGAATAGGCGTTTAGAGATTTTGGCTTTAAAAACCCCTTTGAGCTCAAGCAGACTACTAGATTTTTATCTACATGTACAGCCGGCTGGTGACACTCTCTGTAAATAACGACGAGGGCTTTGCATTTCACAGCCCCTCTGCGCCTCACGCCTCGCAAAAGTCAAGGGGAGTTTTTTAAAGGTCTGGGTTGGGGTTTTTTTGGTTTTTTTTTTTTGTTGTTTTTTTTTTTTTTTTTTTACAAAAAATAACCAAACAACCAAAAAACTTTTTTTGGGGGGTCTTTTCCTGAAGTTTTTCTGAGGAGAGCTTCCCAGGAGCCACGGAGCACGGAGCCAAATGGGCATGGAAAGGGAAGAAGGGAGAGGGGAGAAGGAAGGAGAGATGAGAGAGAAGGGAGAGGGGAGAAAGGAGAAGGGACTGGGGAGAGGGAGAAGAGAGAAGAAAGAGGAGAGAAGAGATTGAGGAAAAGGGAGAGAGAAGAAGGCAGAAGGGAAAGGGGAAAGGAGAGCGGGGAATCACCAAGCCTGGCTGCGTCTGCACGGGCGCATCCGCGGCTCGGGCACGGGCAGAGGCTCTGGAACTTAAAACGGCGACGTACAGGCTTCGTCTAAGCCGAGACTAACGCCTCGCTGGTGTGACCCACGCTCCTGCTGCCCCTTCCGAAGGGTGGCTGCCATCGCGGCCCCAAGGCGAGCCGTGCATAGGGAGCATCCTCGATGGTGTCTCCCCGGGCTGGGGTGTCCCCCTGCCCCGCGAGCTGCAGCCGGGTCGTGCCGGGGAGAAGTTTTAAGCCATTCGTAAATATTTATCATCCTTTTCCCCATCTCCTACATATTTAACTGATGTCCAACTGCCTCCCACGGGTGAACTCAAACCATCTTTACCATGTCCTCCCGTAACGCAGCTGATGCTTCGCGCTCTGCACTCAGTAACCCCCGAGCACTTGAAAGTGGAGGCTTGATACAACTATACAGGTGTAGCCGAAGGAAATGATAGTTGCTTCTGCGGCTTTTCTGTCCGGAATCGCTTTATTTTTCCCTTCTGCAGAGAAATTTGGCTCCTCCGACCCCTCCAAATTGCCTAAAACTGTGATTTTCTCCCCTAAAAAGTTTGAAGGTGTTTCTGCATGTAGTTTCTCCGTCCCCCAGTAGACGGCACAACAGCTCAATCCTTCGGGTGCAAAGCTGCCGAGTAGCTTTTTTTTTTCTTCCTTTTAATTAATCAGGCAGAGTTTTACCCCGCAATTTTATTATTATTATTATTATTTCATTCAGCGAGAAGTCTAATAATATCGATAGCAAAGGGAGAGGACATGGTATAGGTAAGGAGTAAAGGAATGCGGCGGGCAACTGTGGTAAGGGCAGGTATCGCAGCGGACACCGGAGCGGAGCAGCACTTCCAAATTAACCCGAATGAATTTAGATCGTGGGATACAACGGTTAAATACAAAAACCCCCACGCCGTCACTACCGTACTTCCGGGCTCGGGGGTTGTCCGGGGGGTTTAGGCTGAAATGGTCAAACTATCGTGGAGAATGGGAAGGCGCCGGCAGTCAGCGGCTGGGGCCGGCTCTGCGCTGCCTAGCCCGGGCTACCCCTGAGGTGCCACCGCGGGGGCATCCCGGCAGCCGCTGGCGTGCTGTCCCTGAAAGGCTCCTTTTGTGTGCGGGTGCCTTCCCTCCCGTCGCCGGCACAGCCGCCAGAGAAGTCGAAGTGACAAAAATCCCGGCCAGTAACTCATTTCCCAGTTAATTTTATTAAAGAAATTTATAGCGGTGTTTAGAAAGTTTTAAGACAACCGTAAATTTTATTGGGAATATTTTATGAAGCCCTCCATTTAATTAATCAAAGACCCCCATAACTTCTGCAAACGCCAGGGCCGGTAGTGGGGAGGTACGGGGGAGCGAGGAGCCCCCCTTTTCCTTCGCGGGCCGCTCCGCCGGTCCTGGATCGCCCGCTCCGGGCTGCCGGCGGCCTTCTGGACCGAGCGGCGCTGGCTGCAGGCGGTGGGTGACCCCGGGCCGCATCCCCAGCTCGGCCCGGTCGTCTGGAGCCGGAGCGGGTCAGCAGTCCGGGAGCTGCGTTTCATCTGCTCCCCTAAATCCCCAGCAGTTCCCCTCCTTTTACTATCATTCCACTCCTTAGGTCTGACCTTTAATAGGTCTTTAAACAGGATTGGGGTTTGTTTTCTTTCTTTTCTTCCCCATTCCTCTTCCAAGCATTTCATCAGGCTCTGACTTTTCGGGTATCTCCGCACGTATCACCTCCCCTTTCCCCCCTTATCTGAAGCATTCCTGGATTATCTCTCGGCCGCCTTTCAAACGCTTTCTTCTGCGGTTTCTTGTTTGTTTGTTTCTTCTGATTGTTCCTATTTCAGTTTTCAAATTTCAATATTAATGGTGAAAGAGCACACTTGGATGCTAATTCCACACGCACACACACACGCACACACACACACACCCCTCACCATAAATCCCTGCTAGGAAGGCGGCAGGGAAGCCAGCTAGAAAACATTTGATTGTTCCTAGGTATGACTAATTCTTTCCTTAAGCTGGGAAATTCAGCCTGATTGAAAGCCTCATTTATTATCCGATAAGCAAATGGACCCAGATTCCACCTCGCGGAGGAGGCTCCCGTGCTCTCCAGACGCCTTTTTTTTACCTCAGTTCAGTGCACCCCATAGCAAAAGGCCCGGGGGGTCGGGAAGGGGGGGGACAGCCGGGCCCGCGCATCATCGCGCAGCGGTCCACTGTGAGGCCGCTGCCCGGCCCGGGCACCACCAACCCTCCTCGCTCTTGACTCTTTGATTTTTCCCTTATCCCTAATTTGCCTTTTCGCTCCCTCTCCCTTTCCAGCGGGAAGCATCATAGATCCCTGCAAAATAGCAAGTTTTGGCCAAAAAATTAAAAGAAAGAAAGACGCGGCAGCGGGGCGAGATGCTGCGCGGGTGCTGCCGCCGCCACAGGAGCTTACCGAGACAGCGCGGAACTGCCTGTTTACTACCCCCCCCCCCCTT
>JAOEHX010053024.1:12500-26856 GCA_025448015.1 Bolborhynchus lineola | reverse complement strand
AGTTGAGATGGCAAGACAACACCAACCACAGCTCCATGAAATATGCAGGAAGCAAAAAGCCCATGTTATTATGGAAGACAGCAGAGGATATTAGTTGCAATTCCAAAAGAGGAAATGATCAGTTTCAGAATGCCGATTACAATCCAGTTATTCAACATAGTATATTATGTGTACTCATCAGGTCATCTCCCTTTTTACCAATGATCCACATAGGAAAAAGCCAGATAAAGGGCATTTAAAGGCCATGAGATCGGCCAGGGAAGTTTAGTTTAAACATCTGGAATACCCTACAAATTCTTCATTAACTTTTACATAAGGGGTATGTCACATAAATTAGAACGAGATCATCCTGTGAGAGAGACTGCAAAACATGCACAGTTTCATCAATCCACACGTGGTACAGAATCAGGAGGCACGAAGTCATTAATTTCATCCTTGCCTTCCCTGGAACTGGGCCATGAATCCCATGTTTCAGCCATTCAGGAGAAACTTTGCTGAAACTTGGGTGAGAGGGCACCAGCTCAAATAACTGATGCCAAAATTATATGAGGGAACTGACAATGACTGTAAGTACTTCAATATTAAATTTTGCACTTTTCCTTACCCTCTTATTTATCCAGCAATATAAGCCTGACCCACAAAGACAAATACAATGTAAAAATCAAATTAAAAACCAAAATAGAATCTAAAGATCTGACTCATTACATTCAAAGTCTAATATGGCATGGAGTCCTGGTCAAGGATTTTGAGGGTCTTGCCTTTTTTATCAGTAGAAGGCAATGCTGAAGAGAAAAGTTATGGATGGCATAGTGGTAACTGCACACTCAAACCCAGGAGAATAAAATTAAAAAATCAGAAAAAAAATCCCAAGCAAACTGAAAAATGGAATTTCTTTTACTAGGATGCTAGTGTGTTGTTCAGTATGGACACTTGGCCAAACCATATCTCAGCCAATGGAACAATAAGCAAATAAATTGCCTACGAATTTTAGCTCACATACATGTCACAAACTTTTCTGTTGTGCTGCAGTGATTAAAATTCCCTGGCTTTAATAAACCTGAAGTGAAGGATAATTTGGTGAAATTCATCTATCTCTTTGCACGTCTTGAGCTGACAAATGTTGGGTTTTTTTTTTTTTTGCACAACTCTGTTTTCCTACTCACGCACAGCCTGTCAATTCTCCTTTAATGTTCTTCCTATACTTAAAAATAGATGCCTCACCTCACTGCAGACAACATTTCTCAGATGTTTTACCAGAAGACTTGTCAGACAGACCTGCCACGCAAGGCTAAACTTGGCTTTTGCAAATTTGTGTTGTTTTCATTCAAAAGGGTATGATTTAATAGGCAGTGCATGTTTAATGAAGTTACATTGTTAAGTTTAGAATTACAAACACCTTTTCTAGATAAAATAAAGAGTATGAAACCCTCATGGTATGAAAAGGGTCTAAAGTGATTGAAAAAGTAGATCTAAAGCATTTGTTTGACAGAATACTGAATGTACTTGTTCAGCCTTCTGTCTAAACCATCTTTTATTAAATAGTTGCCACTTTGATTTAAAATAAAACCTAAAGAATACCCACAAAATATAATTGTTTGCTATAATCTTCAGCATTCTTTACATGAAAACAAATGGCAGGGGCTTAGTTCATTTCTCTCTTATGCTTGGTGTTGCCAAATAGTTCTGGCTTGAACATCCAGTTTTGGCTCAGAGTAGAAACATGGTTGAGTCATATTTAGTCCACAGTTATTAGCTTATTGCACGTAAGTGGTCAGATTCACTGCTGAAATACATTTCTTCTGCTACTGGGAAATGAATATCTGTAATGATAATGGCAAATTAATATTAATCGTGTACAAAAAATAATCACCATCACTTATTTTTTTTGTATGTGCAGACCTAAGTCACAATCTGGAAAGCAGTGTCAATGCTTCATCTCAATAGAGCTGGCAGAAAAAGAATTATACCAAAGCCTTGCACTGACTGGTGGTTCCCAGCCTACCCGCCATATTTCTGTAGCTGCCCTGTAAGTTACAGGAGTGTTAGGAGATCAAGCTTTATCCACCAGATCCTCCTCCCTTCTGTCACAGCTTCCATTGATTCTTCCATCTATGTTCAAGGTAACCTCATGGTTTTTTATTTGATCTTGTTACACCATAAGCTAGTGCACAGTGGCTCTTGACTTTTTTTGGCTTGATTTCTGGAGCCTCGGCAGCTGGTCTCCTAAATCATGCCCGTTATAAACTGTCCTGTTCCAACAGTTATTTACTCACATTCCCTCTAAATGGATTCTTATGATGGCTCGACTTCTGCAGCTGACTTGATAACATGATGTAAGGAGCTTGAGTGAAGCAATTAGGTAAGTGTACTTGTGTTTCTTGAACTGCAATGATGGCAATGAAAAAGTGCCTACAGCACAGATGTTCTACATACATCTTTACACAACAGAAATATTCACATGATAAATCTCTTTTCCACTGACACTTGTAAACTAATCACAAGCTATTGCAAGGTCTCCCACTATCTGCCAGGAGTTGAAATTAGCAGAATAGTAACATCAAAGCTGCTATTTAGGAGTTAACTGTGCTACATCTGGTTGCTTCTGGTTGCACCCTCTCCTTGATTCAACCCCTTGCCATGCCTGGGATGCTGACGGACCCTGTTATCAGGACCTGGCTGCCCACTGTGGTCAGACCCACAGGACTGTGCCTGCTGGTGTGAGCATGGCCTGTGCTGGAGCTGACATCAGCTCCCAGCTCAGATTTCCTCATGGGAGCACTGTATGCTGCTTTCTGACAGTGTCTATTCATATTTATGAATATATCACTGCACAACTGTGTTGTTCATTATACACTATGGAAAAGAAGAATTTATTAGGGCCTTGAAACACATTTACAGCTTCAGGAACTGATAAAAATTTATTTGAAAGTCTAATAATAGTAAATTAACCTAATCTACTTTCTTCAGCATATTTTTATGGCAGCCACTTTATAATCTTTTTCCACTACCTTTGTAATTTTTCTGCTACAACATTAAACAGTTCCAATATTTTTGGTCTTATGATATGAGTCTTGCTACCCATCTGTGACTTGTCATCATGTGTTTTTGATACTCTTATATTTATCTGCTTTCAGATCTCCTAATAATATTGGCCAAAGCAGTGCACTTTCTAAATACTAAGCCAACACAACATGTACAGGAAAGAAGAATGCACTAGACTGCATAAATGGAAGGTAGACAAGTACAGGTCATGTGAGGTACAGAGGAAAAACAAAGAGGTTACATAAGCATCATTACATGCCACACAAAAAAGGCTATTGAGGTACGGAAAAACAAACTTCCAAGGTATCTTAACATTTTGTGACTCAGGAATTTCCAGTTCTTATTTTTTTCAACACATTCCTTTAAGTAGCAGAGAGTCAGCCAGTAACTTAAAGGTGCAGAAAAGAGAGAGGCAGAATATAAAGGAATTCTTAGTATAGCAATATGGCCTGTTATTATGACACGATTTTTACTGGGTACAGAAAGATGCCATGGAAGATACCTCCAGAAGCATTTTGCCAGCCAGAATGCAATAACATGTTTGGGTTGACAACATGCTCATCCCAGGGTGCTTTAAAGGTGCATTTTCTCTTTCTCTGCACAAATCCTTCTCCTCCTTAGGAGTATTGCAGTGAAAAACAAAGTAGAAACAGGAGGAGTAGACAGTCTGCTTCCAAAATATGCATAATATTTTCAGTAATTTTGTAAATGAATAAAAGCACTCATCATTAATTATATATTTCAGCATATTTTTCTCTTATCTTCATGTATCATAAATCCTAAAAAGGAACTTGTCAATATTTGTATTTATGTCTTGCATACCTACATCAGATTGGTACTTCTTGAAACATACAGTATCTTGGAGAACTGACTGAAGTTTATGTCCTCTCCTTTGTGGACATAAAACTGTGAATATGTAAACAGACTACAGTTTTCCAAGCCTCCTATTACCTGCACCTCTGCAGGTAAGGAGAGAAGGGCACCCTGGATTATAAGCAATAACAATGTAAAGATTGAACAAAATACAGTGAACCTGTGTGGAATGCAATCTAGCTAAAAACACATAGCATATGAATTAAGAGGAATCAAGCTATACATGAGCCTCAAATTTGTGGCCTTATCTTCTCTACAAGGATTATTGTAAATTCAGAGGACTTATTTCACTCAGGAGCTTAGTCTACTGTTTTATCTCTTAGAGCTTATTTCATTTATATAGCATTAAAGGACCTCAGAGGACAGATTTCACAAGACACAAGACTCACAAGGTAAGAAATTCATGTTCAAAGAAGTTGGAATTCAGTGTACAACTGAGTACACCAAGATTCCTGAGAAAATAACACATTTATGTTGAAGAAAGAATTACATGCTTATATCTTTCTAGAGTCTTGAAGTTCCCTGAGTCTTCCCTGGGAATATCAATCAATGTGAACTTTAACTTCACTTAATTGTGTCATCTGCGTGGGTAGTTTTAAACATTAAATGTAAGAGCCTAATGCATCTTCATTGACATTTAGACACCTGATTGCCCTTTACTCCTCTGAAAACTCCAATCTAGAAATGTCAAAGGTTTGAAGGACAAGATATATACAAGCATACATCTTAAGCATAAGCACTTGGGATTATATCTGACCATGATTGCAGTCAGTCACAAAAGCTAAGGAAATGTGCCTGTTGTGAGGAACCTACTTTGGTCCTTTATCAGCAGAGTATTTCTGTCCCAGGTCCAGCATGAGGGTTGGGATTTTCTCAGTGAGGATTTGACAGCAGTGCCTATATTCATGATATGCCCTTGAGCAAGGAGTAATGCTCCCATTAGGTATGGGAAGTAATGCAATATCTCCTGTAGTGCAGTATAAGGAGCATCAAAGTAGGAGCTGGCAATTGTACCAAATTACATATAATTGTTCATGATGAATTTGTAGTGCAGGCTAGAGTTTGCTAGGAACTCAGCTGAGACTGCAATACTTATTCAAGTTTGGTTTGGCTACTGTCCAGTACTTTACTCACTAAACTACAAATTCTTTTGAGATTTTGGGTTTTTTTTACTCTCAAAATATCTGAATCCCAAACTAGAACCTTCCACAGAACAAATGGATTCAGTTTTATGCTTCTTGCTTTATCCTTGCCATTTGGGGCACTCAGTGGGACAAGGCTCTGTGATATGCTGAAATCACACTATCACCTGCCTAACATTAACTGCTACATGCCTCTACAGATATTTTAAAGAAGAAAGAAAAGAACCTATTACTTAATTTAACAGTAATTACAGACCTTTGAGGGTTTTTTTCCCCCATTGGGAGGTTATACATTAATCATCCATGAGTTTTGGGGATCAATAAAGGGATAACTGTGAAAGGCAATGGCCCATAACATGCGGGGAGTGAGATAGGCTGATCTAATGGTTCCTGCCTGCCCTCAAAAACTCGATGAATCTCTGGGTTTGTCCACGCAAGGACACTCAGGAGAGGTAAGACAAATTGATTGGGTGTAAAATTAAAGTGCATTAGTTAAAGTGCATTGCACTATTGTGTGGATGCTCTCATTCAGAAGTAAAGTGGCCTTAGTTCACTTTAGCCTAATCCCCTTTGGAGTAGGCCACTTTTCTTTTGAATGAGAACATCCACATTAACTTTTAGTTAATTCGTCTTTCCCGAGCGTCCTGGCGGCCTCATGCCCGCCACTATGGAGAGGTCTGGCCAGCTGTACGCTGGCTCCCTGTGAGCTTTAGGTAAGCTTTTCATTAGGCATATTCACCTCCACAGCAGCACTTAACCGCTGGCGGTCATCATTGCCCCAACCGGGGCTCTGCACCCTTCTCTCACTCCCATAGTTTAAGAGCTGTTTGTTGTTTTTAATGCTGCCTGGGGAAAAAAAAATGGGAAGCTTTATGGTGCCAGAGATCTAGGGATAGATTCTGCCGAGGTGGCACAGGCAAGGGCTCAGCTGGGCTATGAGGCTGTCCGCACCCTGTCCGAGGAGGCTGCGGTTTGCGCGTTGCATTTCCCAGGTGAATATGGCATTAGGCTTCCCCTGGTATCCGTCCTCCTCTCAGTAACCTGAGCGTTTTGTTTTGAGATGGTGGTTTGCTGTCCTGACGCGCTCCCTGCATGGATAGTTTCTTCCATGTCCACAGATAAGCCAGCTTTTAAGGACAGTGAGGAAAACTGGATTAACTTTTTTCAGCCGAGATTTCCAACTGTAAAGCCAAGATCGAAAACTAACTTATAGGAGAACTAATTTTTCTGGTGAAAATAATCATTGTAAGATATATTTGGAAGCTGTTTTATATTCTTGCATGACATTCGCTGAACTAGAGTTTTTGTTACAGGTATTTTTGGGTGTCTTCTAGAGCTTATAAGTAACCCATTTATTTACTTTCACTGGATAAGCCGTGTGTGCAAATGCTGTGCCGTGTCACGCGCTTGCCGTTTTTCCTTCCATTCGTAGTAAAATTTACAAGGCTTCTTGCATTAGTAAGCAGTTTGCTATTGGAGCCTTTCCTAGAAATACAGAATTCTATTTCACCGAAGTATTGTCTTTCCTCTTCAATCAGAGCCGAGGTGAGCTATTTTCTCAAGGACTCTCCAGGCATCTATATGATATTCCCACTTGGGCAGATCATCTCCAAAACTGCATTACTTACTCCTCTGTTCTGAAGGGCCATTGCAGTAAATTAAAATTCTCTTATTAGCATCACTGGGATTTGAATTTGGCCAGCTAATTTTGTTTGCAGCTTTGGCTTTTTTATTTTTTCTTTTTTTTTTTTTTTTTTTTTATTACAAAGCAAATATATATCCAAACACTCTTTGCTGGAATAAACCATCCAACAATAAGAGGGGCGATTCTTCATTTGCTTAAAAGAACTGCCTGTTTTAACTTCAGAAATGCATGACCAAGAGTAAAGCTACAGCTGATGCCATCACAGGCAGTGTACTGTATTCAAACAGCTGTACAAAATGAAAAGCTGCTGTATTAATCCTGCCATTCACCGTTTATTTAAGTTTTTCAAGCTTCTCTCATATGGGCATGGCATCAATACCTAATTATGCCTCTATTAGAGTTACCGGGCCCTTAATACAGAAAATTATTGTATTTAAAATCTGGAAAGCTGCGTCAATGTAATCTAAGATTCTTGCAGCTGGCACATGGTCAGGGCAGGCAAACTTTACTTTGTAATTTTCTTTTCATTCATTTGGTCTTAAGGTTTTGGTCTGGTTTTGTTGTGATTAAGAAGGTCAGATCATCGCTGGTGTTTTTAACGCTGGCTTTAAATAGCTCCATTTAGGGCTGTGTAGCTCTAGGGAGGGGAGGAGAAGAGCAGATTAAAGACTCCTCGGCTTTGTCTGTCCTGTTTGCCAGGGTGCAGGGCTACAGCTGTCTGTGCAAATAGAAATGGTAGAAATGAATGTCTGAAGCTTGGTGCACAAGGAGTTTGGTCTCGTCAGCCCTAGCTGTGATTTATCTGTCAACATGAAAGCCATGAACCCTCTCTTGGCTATCCGCATGCTACCATTCCTGTTGGGTTGGGGTGTGCAGAGATGTTCCCAGTCTCAGGTGGGATATCGCCTGCTTGCTGATCCTTGGCAGCAACCCGAGGTGCAGCTCTTGTGTGCTCACTGAGACCTGGCTCCATTCAGTAAGCTAAGGATTAACCATGGCCAGCCCCTTGCTAGAAACCCTCCTGGGAGGGCATGAATGCTGGAGACTCAGTAGGTGGCACTTTGGTTTTAGGCTTGAGCCAGTGCAGAGGACTCCCCTGCTCCATGGGCTGCAGGCATGGGGATGCACTGTGCCATGGTAGACTTGGCCCCTGAGCTCTTCCGATTGCCTCTGTGCCACAGAGGTACCTTGTGTAGGTAGAGTTGGACAGATTTTTTATGAGGGGAGTGTCCCTGTGGCTTGCAATTTGTAAACCTTCTCTTGCATACTGTTGTGCAGTGTTATGGGAGAGTAGCTCTGCTGCATCCTAGATACAGTGGTGTTTCAGTGATGGGTACAGCTGTGTCACCATGAGGTTGTTTGAAGTCATAACTTGGGGCTCTCACTCACTTGTTGTGTTCATGCAGGCTTTTTGGGCAGTGCTTCACATGGACAGTGGCTCCTTAGCTATGTGACACCACTGGAAGCAGGAGGATGACAGTGGTGGGAAGAGAAGCCTTTCAAGCACACGGATGCATTGGCAGCAGGCAGCTTCCCTGCACTGCCTGCTCTTTGCAGTGATGCTTAGGAAGAGGTGCCTGGTGTTTGCATGCATGCTTGGAAAGAGATACCTGGGGTTCGCAGCGCATACACGGTGTGGCTGCCATGCTTGAGCCATTCATTCCCTCCTTTGCCCCTGTCTGCCTGGAGGGTTTTGAAGCTGTGTTACCCCAGGAGGCTCCTGGCCCTCCTCCCTGTTGCACAAACTAGTTTTACTAGCGTGGCTTCCACGTACCAGGTGAATGTCGTCGTGCTCTGCTCATGTCCCTGAGGCCCGTGGCAGTGCTTCCTGGCATGGCTTTGTAGAAGGAGTATGGTATGTATAAATGTCTCTTGCTACGTTTGTATAACCCCTGTGAGGGATCTCTTTTTATATTACTATCCCTTAAAGCCAGAATGATGGTAGGCATGTGACGAGTATGTGCAGGGAGGATTCATTTTGTCCTTAAATGCAAGTGTGTGCATTGAGCTGGGGTTTGGTCTGCACTAAGTATTTGAGAGATCCTTTGGGTGAGAACTGATAGAGCGATGCTGGAGGGGCAAGGGTGGGGAATGCCATCCTGCTGACGGCACAGGGCTGGAGGGGAGATGAGGATGCTCTTTCCAGGTGTGTTGCTGAGGTTTTGGGGTGAGGCGATTAGTTGCTCAGGAGCTGGGATTTTCTACTTCTCCCATATAATCAGGTAGGGTTGATACCTAGGGTTAATGCCCTAATTTACATGTCATGTAGTGATAGCAGAGTGTAAGAGATTAATAAGAATAAAAAGTGATATGTTAAAGTAATCAATTATTTCACTCCATGGATAATTTAAACAAATAGTATAAGGAAAGCAAAATGTTTGTTGTGGAAGGACTATCCTGAATCGAAAGGCTGAAGGTTGCTTTTTGGTGGCTTTGTGCTTTAGTTTTAGCCTCTTCTGCTGTTTCCTGAGTAATTACCACTTTAAAAATGTATTTAAAGTAGAGAGGGGATAAACACTGGATGGAATAAGTGGCAGTGCCAGCAGTAACTTCTGCAGGAGCAGCAGAGCTGTGGGGTTGACTAGAAGCATTTGTGGGGTGGTGGCTGGTCTGTCTGTTCCAAGATCTGCCCATCTCAAGGCACGGGTCCATGTGGGGCCATGCCATGCCATGCCATGAGCCCTTCACTGCGACAAGCCTCACTGGGCACTGTGAGACCTCCCTGGGAGGCCCAGCGAGGCCACGCAGACCTCACAGTCCCAACTTTTTTGGGTGATGCTGACAGCCAGCCGTGCTTCCAAGCATTCCTCAATGAGCGGGTGGAGGCGTTGGGGAGCCACGGCCACCTCAGCCTGGTGAACCACCCCTGGAGCTCGCTGTTCTCTGGTTTCCAAAGCCCAGGCTCGGTGTGTTTTGTGGCCGCTGGCTCGCTGGCATGTGGCTCGCAGAGCCAGGCCACTCGGCTGCATCTGCCTCGCTGTAGATTGCGCTTGTTGTGAAAGGGTAGAACATGGAGGAGCTGATCTGTGGAAGGGTTTGGCCATGAACGTTGGAAAATGTGAATCACGGGGATTCCAGTTTTAAGCCTTCTGGAGATAACGGGCAGCACGTACCAAAGTGCGTGACTTGCAGAGAGCCTTAAAAACCAAGGCGGCGCCCTTGAGATTAAGCAAATGTTTTATAATCAGGAACATATTTTATGCCCAGTGTGGCCTATGCAGATATCACATCCATTCAGATGAAAAGGTGTAGCTGGAGCTTAGCTAATTATACTGCAATTTAATTTTGGTGTTGAACAACACTGCGAGGCGAGCTGGCTCTTGAATCCTGCTAACAATGTGCTGTAATCAAAATACGCTGACTCTGAATGGCGTCTGTTGTCAGTTAGCTTAAAAGACCATTTGATAGTTGTGACATACGCTGGATGCTTTTGCTTGTGATGGAGCTGAAATGAAGTATGGCTGTGGCAGAGTGAGGGCTGTGCTTGTGCCTTCTCTCCCCAAGAATCCCTGGTTGGGCTGATGGGATGCTGGAAATTGGAGCCAGCATTGAAGTGCATGTAAAAAAATTGAAGCAGATTCCCAAAGGGTTAATTTTGTCTTCCCAAAAGATGCTACCCCCAAAATATGTAAGGGGAACACTTAAAGATCTGGGGTTTGCTGTAAGTAAAGACATGCTGTTTGCCTGTGCTCAGGTATTCAGGGTGAAATGCAGATCTCTCTGATCACTGACTGCTGCCAAGGCTGCCTGCTGGGCCCCTGGTAGAGGAGAAGGGAGAGAGGTGGGAGAAGATGAGGGCTCCCTCTCACCCCAAATCTGCCTGTCTAGATCAGGTTCAGGACCTCAGCCAGCCATCTGACAGTTTGTGGTGTCTCAGTCGGACCTGGGTGTCTGGCAGGTCCTCTTCTAAATGACTTTTAACACTTAAACACAATAAAAGGAAGGGACGGCAGACGCTCATTTTCGGGCTAAGTGGTGAGGCATTTTTCCTGTTTACACCTTTGGAGGAATCATTACATGAAATATTGAACAGGAAACTCTTATTTGTCTCTGAAGGCCTTTTTCCTGGTCTAGAAAGATGTGGAAAATACTCCAATTAAATTCAGTAGGAGCCAAGGAGGATTAACACACCTCAAGGCCTTGCACACCAGCCTTCAGGAGGTAGCGGTGCCATTGGGGGCTGACTTTGTCCATGTTTCTGCACGATATTTGGCTTAAAAAATATCTACGTGGAACAGTGATTTTATCTACCCTGACCACAAAGCTGTGTTTCCTTGTGCTGAGAAAGGGATGGGGATTAATGCTATCTAATGATATGGCTCTTATCAAAGGGAGGAGACAGGTTTACAATGCAAGGTTGCTCTAAATAGAAAGCACTAGCCAATGTTTGTTGTATGGGAGACAAAAACCCTGCATCACCGTCAGCTGTCTCAGTTAACCTGGCTGGGCAAGCAGTGTTTACTGTTGAGGTGAGATAAAAATGGAGGAATGGAGTAAGGTCAATCAAATATAAGCCACGCTGTGACTGAGGCCGTTGCTGCTCAGGCTTCAAGGGTGTCCATTACAGCTACCCCATGCAGCATCCACCAATGCAAGAAGTAAACCCAGAGCAAATGAATTTGGCTTTTGTTGTTGCAAAGGTGTTTTGGGATGGTTGTAAGTCCTGTCTCTCATAGAGAGACTTTGGAGATAGTTCCCCAAGCTCAGCAGGTTTGATTTCATCATGGGCCAACAGTGGTGGGACTCTACCTTCTGGCAGAACACAGCTCAAGCTGTTTCTGCATAGCAGTGACCATGCACACTCCTGTGTGCACACAGACACATGTAAGTGGGGTTTCTTTCCCAAAGTGTTTCCTCTGCAGAACTGATGGGGCTTTGGTGCCTCCTGGAAGAGAAGAGCTGTGGGTTTTCCCCTTCCTTTTGGTCTGCGTGTCCCACCCAGTCTGATGATCTCCGTTTTATTCTCCTTTATTTTTTTGTGGTTTATGCTTGCTGCTTCTAATTATTCTTTTCCCTTTGGAATGCGCTATCACCCTGTCCTTTTACACTCGTGGGGTTTTTTCCATTCAGCCGGAATTTAGGACTTTCAGGCCCTTTCCTCTCCTTTCCCTGCCATACCCTCTTCTCCTTCATGCTCTGAGGGTACAGAGGGGATTGGCAAGCTTTGCTGTGTTAGAGATACCTACGTGGGTATACATTCATGCTGCACAAACATGTTAGCTCCTTCTCTGAATTTAGGTAGATTCAGCAATGAATCGCAATAGCAGGGCTAATGGAGAGAGCTAGAATTGTTTGATGGATGTTGGTTTGATGGTCTTTGCACTGTTCAGTGTTAGCTGTGCCTCTGGTCCCTTCAGCTGAAATCCTGGCCTTCCGAGAATAAGTGGTAGAAGTCCTGTTTATTTTCACTTTTGCATCGTCTGTGGTATTTGCATTGGTACCCACTCTTATTTCCTTTTATCTGTTTGTCTCAGAAACGTCCCTATGTTGCATGCATAAAGACAGCTTAAGTATTATTTTTCCTATGTGGCTGCAAAGAGTCAGAGAAGGGTTTTGCCCTCATTTGAAATAAGGGGAAACTAAAGATAGAAAGCTTATGACTTTTCTGGTGCTAGGAAGGGAATTCAGGTCAGAGACGAGACTTCCATGCAGAATTTCTTCCTGCTTTTGGGTCCAACAGGCCCTGCTGCCTCTAACGCTGCAAAGGTTTCCATCTGTGCACAAGTCACCCTTGCCGTGCTGCTTAGTTGCAGGCGGAGTTATTGCCTGTCATTTCAGTGACCTTATTTCTGTAGGCTTGGAGCACCTCTTTCCCATCTGAACCTGATATTTGTGCCCTGGCTGATGTTCTCTTAAAAATAATTCACCTCTGAGTCAATGTTGCATGAGGCAGATAGTGGAACAGTTATTTGCACCAAAAAGCAACTATTTTGCAGTATTTTGAGCTTCCTGCACATATCATTTATTCCAGTCCCCTTAGTTTTGGTTGTACGCACATGATGTCCCTGCTTGTCTTTGGCATGCTGGGAAGTGGGGTTACTGGCTGCTGGCTGGCAGCTTCCGTTAGCCCTACAAGAGATGGCAAAGCTATGAGTGGATCCTATCAGAAAATCAAGGTAGTCACGACTGTGGATTTCATGATCCTCAAAAGTCTGCACTTGACAGAGATTGTAATAAACGATGTCTGTGTGTAGAATCTAGGAAATACATGGCATTGTATTTTTAACATTATCAAAGTATATTTTTAGTCCTGCTTACCAATTTGCATTTTTGAAGGTTTTCTTCCTAATTAGGAAAGCATTGAAAAACTTTCTTTTATGCTGGGTGGGAAGCAGACTACCTGTGGATTATTCCTAGCCATGCCCTCCAGAAGTAAAGTGGGATAGAGCTTGTGGATTGCAAAGAGCAGGTCTGTCTATCATGTAGCTCTAGCTTCAGCATTGGTACTATGGATTATGTACTTAAGGTATTGAGCAGCCGTATTGAATGTTTTGCTCAAGCAAGGTTGGGGACATCAGTATAGCCAGCAACCAGAAGGATGAACTATGCAGAAAGTAAATCCTTGCTGAATAGATGGGTTAAGTTTGTAGGAGGCGGATGCAATGCCTTTATGAAACAACCCCGTTTTCACTTGAAGTTCTTGCCTGTAGTGAGCACAAGTATTTCCTAGCATGGTGGGTCACTATCCTTGAGAGGCTTGGGGGAGGGTTTTTAAAAGGGAGGAGTTGAGAAAAATCTGAAGAACATTTCAAATGTAGCCCATTACTTTTTTTCCTAATGAATAAGTATTTAATTTAGGAAAAGAAAATAAGATAAAACTTTAGAAGGAAAACAATAATCCCAAATTACGTTGACAAATTGCTGGCAGCAGCTTAGTTCCTCCAGGGCGAGGGGATGAATGATTATACCTGCAGCCAATTCTCTCTTAGCCTGAGGAGTGAAGGTTCGTCCAACAGGTAAAGGAATTAGCCGTTCCCTATCTCCAGTTGTTACGGAAACACAAATGAGCCCACAAGAGGGCTGTGCTCACAAAACTTTTGAGAAGATATATATCAAAAGATGCTGAGCACAATTTTTATCACCTGTAATAGAAAGTGATTTCTTTTATTTATGTACTTATAGTCAAGACTTCTGTTACTTGTCCAGAACCTCTTTTCTGTGCCTTTCCACATGCTTGGTGCTCAAAAAAATCCATTTTATTCTCTAATATAAGCAGAAAGCAATGGTTTTCCCCACTGTGTATTAGTGTTAACTTGACTCAAAGCCCAGCTGTTGTTGGATTGCCATAATAAGTGTATGTAATGTTATTTATATTGACTCTCCGATTTAGCCATTAACCATATAATTTTGTCTGTAGCTTTTTTGTTTATTAAGGCTTGATGTTCACTGTGACACAAGTCAATAACTGCTCTAGAAGCCTCATCAAATGTGGTCCTCCCTTTGATGGGGCTGTTGCACTGGTACCTGCTAGGGATTGTGCTTTTCAGCCCAGCACATCCCCTAAGTGGATGAAACACCTGGTAATGGTCATGGGAGGCAATTAGTGCTTCTGGGATCACTTAAATACAGTTATTTTTGTTGCTTCCTTTCCTTCTTTCTTTCCTTTTTCTTCTTCTTACTTTTTTCTTTTTTTTTTTTCCTGTCTTATATTAGA
>JAOEHX010053024.1:0-7500 GCA_025448015.1 Bolborhynchus lineola | reverse complement strand
AAGCTTGGTTCAAGTGAAGTGGGACATACCACAAATGATTTACGCTGACTCAGAAGCTCCAAAGTCTAAAAAGCTGAAATTCTGGGTTGTTTTCTGAGAAGCTGTTTAAATACTTCATACTTTTTCTAAAGAGACCAACTGCAGTGGATTTAGTGTTAATTTAATGCAATTAAAATTTAAAAAGGATCCTTAATCTGAATATAAAAGAGAGTGCTTTATTGAAGTTGACTCTGAACTCACAATAGGTATATACTTTTAAATCTGGTTTTATGATCATGTTTCATTCGAGTGCTGTTAGACAACAAAGGAATTGTGTTTCCAAAAAAAGGTTGAACAGTACTGATTAGCATTGCAAAGTCTGTATTTAACAAGATTAGTTTTTAAACTAAACCAGTATATTTTAATTTTTTATACGCATGGACTTACGTACATAGTGAATAACATCTCTTTACAGAATTTTAAGTATTTGAGACACTTTATTGTTTAAAGAAAAGTTGCTGATTTCATCGCAAGTATAGCCTAGTAAAAATGGGGCCTGGAATAGTAAACTGTTTCAGAGCTGAGGGAGAAACTGGTAACCTTCTGACCTCTGACTTTTACTGGAAAATGATATGCAACATAAATTCAGGGGGCCTTTTTTCTTTCAAGTATGTATACGTATATATTCTAGTGGTGCTGTTCACAATGCTATACTTGAAGTGGTGTCAACATGTTCATTAGAGCTGCTTGCTTTTGGAGCAAACTTTAAATCCATGGGGTTTTTTAGAGTGAAAAACCTTCTGCAAAAGTAGTCTTTGAACTAAATATTTGGAGGACTTCTTTGTACTCAGTTAGGGATGTTCTTTTATCAGATGGATGTGCGCATGTTTATGTGTATATGTATGTGGACAAAACATCTGTGGATAGGCTTGCCAGTATGCTCCTAAAATGCTTGGGCTCTTTGGAAATTGAGCTACTCAGTTCCTGATGTACTTTAAGAAGAATTTTCAAGCTTCATTTTCTCTTAAATGTGGCATTTTACTAGTGGTGAATGCCAGTCGTATCTGATGTTTTATCATCACTGTCCTGGTTGGCTGCTAGCAAGGTGCATGCTATAACTTTGGTCAGGAACGGTTTTCTAAAGGGACTTTAGAGCTTGAATCCTATTAAATATCTGCAGAAAGACTTGTCAGTGATGCTTTAGTTGGTTCAGATAGTTGAATATGGTTTGTGGAGGCTGCCAGCACTTGGTAGATGTGTTTCATGGAGAAGGTGAACTTTAGGGGAGAGTGTACAATAATGGGAATTTGTTGACTGGAGCTCTCAGGTCAAGTTTGGGAAAGGAGTTTTGGAAAGGTGACCCATCCAGGAGGTCTCTATTAACAAGACTTGCCTTCAGGCCACATGCCACCTATGGAAATGGCTCTTTTTTTTGAGGAATGGGGATGCAGGAAGGGTGTCAGTGGTCTCACTGAGCCTTGCTTTAGGTCTTGTTTGCTCAAAGCCCTCTGAGGGTTGAGATTATGAGGAAATCTCATTTGTTTAAGCACACCCATGCCTGCATATATACCCTGTGTAAAAAAAAGCATGGTTTTAGCCTTCTCACATGGGGAAGAAGTCAAAAACCACCATCCTGAACGACTGAAGGGGAAGAGAAGAAAAAGATAGCAAATATCCTGCCTCTCCCCAACTACATTTAAGTTCACAATGCGTGATTTGGAGGCTTTTCTTCTGTGGCCTGATGTGAGGAGTGGCAACAGTATGGGTAAACTCACGTACTCACCTCTGCTGGATGCTTTTCTTGGCAGCAGAAGTGGCTGGTGTGGCACTGCCTCAGCAGCCGGGTTCCACAGAAGGGTGGCAGCAAAAGGCTCAGGACCCCATGCTCATGCCTGCAAGTACAGGCGTTAACTCGAGATGCATAAGTTGCGTGACATATATTTGGTATATTATGGGCTTCCCTATTTTTAGGAGTTTGTAAAAGTTCCTCTTGGTTCCATCTGTCAAGAGTGTGTTTGCCATTTAAAAAAACAAAACTAATCACCAGAAATATCACCCTCTAAAGCTGTCTATTTTTAGGTTGTTCCCACAACCTACTTCCCTTGTTGGGGTAGGTAGAAGCACCTTCTGGGCCATGTTTCCAACCTGGCTGCAGGTATCACAAGGATGTGAGTGTGAGCTTTGCATTTTTAAAGAGGCACACAGACAGGGAAGCTTAGGGCCCTTAACAAAAGTTTCTTCCTCAGCCCTCAACCCAGACTGTGTTGAGGTCTATTCTTGGACTTTTTTGGATTTTTTCTTCTTTACCTGGTTCATTACTGCTTTTAATCATCACAAAGTGCATTTTTTAACCTATTTATGTCTCTGTGTATGACACTTTACCTTTGAAAACATGAGAGAGATGCTCTTTCCTGTACACCTTTTAAAGTCTTTTTTACCATGTAAATTTATTTACTTAGTAAATAGTACTGTCTCCCAGCTGCTTCGATCTGTTGTAGAAATCCATATTTAACTGCTAGGGAGCTGTTCTGGGGTCTCGTGCCACTGAACAGCAGGATATGTTATTGCATAGCACGTTGACACAACCTCTTATAAAGGACTGGTATTGTGTCATCGTAGGGGATGGTTATAGTACAGGAATGCAGAATAATATTATGAAAAAGTTTCATGGGCTATTTTCCCATTGCTCTGAAGTTATCGTGAAGGGCCTTTGGAGGTCTGACATCAAATGGTGCAAAGAGGTCTGAATTTAGCCAGTGGAGAAAGAACTTGTTAAATTCTATTAAAAACCAAAAAGAAGCAAGTTCTTGGGTGCAGGCGGGTGATGCTCACAGCAGCACTGCTTTAACTTACCGTATATTCTGACTTTAAAAGATTCCAGTTTGGAGTATTAGCAGATCTATTTTGTTTGTTTTTCAAGTAGTGAGGCCAGGAGGACGCTGAACAAAGCTGTGGTACAGCCACTTCTAATCCAGAGTGAGGCTCTTTAATTCCCATGTTTAGCTCTTCTACATGGCTTAAAAGCAAAAGAAAAATAATCCATCAGTGTCTCCTATTTGTGCGTATTGTTTCTTTCCCATTTTTTTTTGTGCAAGCCTCGGCCTGGGTTCAAAACATTTTTTTAACCTCCAAATAATTGTTGCTCTTTCAAGCCAGGAGTAGAAAACAGTGATATTTCTTTATAAAAATGTATCAATGGCTGCAATGGGGTTTTTTTTCCAGGCTTTTGTAGGAGTTCGGGCAACCTTTAGGCAAAAAGGCAATCGTGTTTATTATTGCCGGGAATCTCAAGGCGGTTGTTTAGAGGCTGCAAAGGCAGGCGACAGAGCTGGGTGGAGGGGGAGAGAAGGGCCACATTATGTTCTAGATGACTGAGCAAGGATTTATATACCGGCTCGCCTTTTTTTTTTTAACATGGGAGAAGAAAAGTAATAAGAGCGGGGAGGCATTTGAAGCGGTCAGATGGCCGATGACTAATGGGATAGGTGGGCAGGAGCCCGCGGATTGGGTGTCTTAATGAGCACATTTCGCACCGAGTTTGGGCTGCAGTTCCCCTTCACCTTTGCCCTTTATTGACCGAACTGACACTTCATTTTTCACATACTTCCAATTATGGCTGAGCTTAAGTGTTGCCCTGCCTCCTTTCTTTCTTGCCTATGGACGGCTCGAGAATGGCTGAGGCCACGGAAGATATTTTAATTTGAAAAACTACCATAGCAGGGCAGGTTTAGGGTGTAACCTGAAACTGCTGTCACTTTGCAGTTTCTCCAATGAAAACAGAAGTTTTAATGTTTCTTGTTTAGAGCTTCCAACCCTCCACTTCTCCATGTTGAGTGGTGAGGTGGGGGATTGCTTTGGGAGTGGTTGGGGTGACGAGGTGTGTTTTCCTTGGGGTAAATCCTTTTTAGCAGTACAGGTGAGAGTCACCCAAGTAATGATGTAAACCCAAGTGAAAAGCAGTACCATGCTGGAGCAATAGCTACTTGTTCCCTCTCGATGTGGTGTCTTCTCAGGAGGCTTCTTCTGATGCAATGGCCTGTAAGGTACTTTGCCTAATGCTTTCCTTATGGAAAAGCTAAGCGTAATTTTGCCTGCTCGTCTCAAGCCTTAGACCAAAGGTGTGGATTTGTTGTTTTGGTAGTATCTAATGCATGAACATGGATTCAAGTGTGGCCTGGTTGTGAGGCTCTGAGAAGTAGATGATGATGCTGCTGGGAAAGGCAGGTATGATGAAGGGATGGACAAATCTCCAGTCTGCAGCCACACCTTTGATATACAGGGAGAAGTGTGATACATGTCCCACAGCCCAAGCCTTTGTCCACTTCCATGGTGGCTCTTATACACAGAATCCTTCCAGGGCGGAAATGTCTGTTTGTTTTTGCAGGGCTTTGAGGGTTTCAGAGCATGCGGTTTTCCTACCAAATGTGAATTCTGTCGGAAATAGTTGGAATAAGTTGCGCTCGCATGGGATGGGTGGGTTTAAGAACAAAATCTCTGCTGTTAGACCTTAGGTTCCCAGCAGCACTGCTGGATTTTGCAGCGTGGCTTTTGCTACCCCCTCTGTCACGTGAGGTTTGGGTGAGTAGTGAGTGGGTACGTCACCTGTGTGCTGGTGGTGATTGCTTTGCATTTAAATGCATGGAGAGTATATCAACAATTATTTACATCCAAACAGAGGCCCCAAAACCACATAAGTATTTATCTCAAAAAAGAAAAAAAAAAGTATGAAGTATTACCTACTTTATTATGTAGCCCTCTGGCATAGTAATGGCATGGCATATTTTTACTATAATATGGTAATAAAAGAATATGTAAAAGGCAGACAAAGGTTCTGTCTTTTCACTAAGGTGACCCCTGTTACCAAGTAACTGCTTTACTTATGAGCTTATTAAAAACTCAAAAAAAATGAGCTTTTCATACTTCACAGGCATTGATGTGAAAATGAGCTGTCCTGCGAGTAGTTTTCTTGATCATTTTTAGAACAATTGATTAGCCAAAGAGCCGCTGTCATTAGTTGACATTGACTGATAGCAATTTGTCACAAGCTCCGAAGGTCAGCCAGGCAGTGGAAGCTTCGGCTTGTCTTTGATTGACCTTTTCTGATGCCATTATCATGCGATCGGTTAGACTGGATGTGACCCTCGATTAGAAAAGACAGGGCATTAGTCAACAGGGGCAGCTCCCTGTATTTTTCCTGGTGCTTTATGTATTGTGAATCCTGAATTAAGCGTAATAGGCTTGTTTGGCAACGGAGTGATATCAGTTTTCTTGCTGAGGCTCTGCCATCCGCTTTTCTTTTTTTGCTTTTCCATCAGGCGGGCAGTGCTCGGTTTGCTTTAAATCGGCGTGAGCACCTGTGTCCTCTTCCTTTGACATGAGAGCCGAGATTTGAAACAGCCCCATATTTATTTGAAACTCTTCATGTAGGTGAATATTCTTCAGCAGCACCAGCATTAATTATTTTTATCTCCCCAGAATCATGTTTTAACAGTGATTGAGTAGTTGAGGATTATGCTCATAACAATACGATGTCAATTTATCATTCTGCTCTAAAGCCGGGGGGCATGAAACTGTTTTTTCCCTCCTTCTGGTTTTGTTTTTTCTTTTTCTTTTCTTTTTTTTTTTTTTTTTTTGAGTCTCAACAGCCTGATTCAGCTGTTAAAGTTAGATTTCAGCAGCATTAAGCCTCGGAGCCTCAGCTAGGCAGGGTTATACTTCCAGTATGGTGCATGTGAGAGAGTCCTTGCTTGGAAGCGGGTGTCTGTCATAATTCAAGCATCAACCTATTCTCAGTGTCAGGATTTATTTTAATTGTTCACATTAGCTTCAAACGTCTGTTATTAACAAGCGTTTTTCTTTTCACTTTGGCAAAGCTAACTTAAATACTTATAAATGTTGCTTGTTTTGCCTAAATTGTGGGTAGCGTAGTCGTAAACTAATTCTTTTCCTTGTAAAAAATCTTTCTTCCTCCCATTTGCCTTTCAGGGGAAACCTGAATTTCTCTGTCTAAGTACCAACTTGTTTTTCAGGTCAGCCCCCAGAGATAATAAGCAGTTCAAAACCAGCACAACCATTTCAGCACGGTTTAATGCGACTTTCAGTCTTTGCTTAGGAAAAGCTTCCAGCTGGGAGGGAAGCAAAGAGGCGAGATCACTGGCATTGCTGGCAGAGCAAAAGGAGGGAAAAGGACTTTGGGAACTGTTTACCTTCAAAGTGGCTATGGAAATACAAATATTCCTGACTTCTCAGCCTGTCTGTAATCAAGCAGCAAAATTCATGTGCTGGAGTCTTTTTCTTATTTTCTTGGCAGGTTTTTCTAAATTTAAACATGTTTAACCCATTAAACATCTGTGTGGCTGTGCAGAAGTCTAAGTACACATAGATTTGTATATAAGAACATGGCTCTGACCCTGAACTGAGCATCACATCAGCAGTGCAGGGATTTTACAGGCCCCAGAGTGTGTCTGCACAGCTCTGGATGTGTTACTGAGGACAAGATCCTGAATATGCCAAGCAGGGAAAAGCGGTAGAACATACCACAGTGCTAAATCTTAGGGTATTACCTAAAAACTCAGGTGATGGACTGAGGGGCACCTTGCTTTTCTCTTCAGATGAGGTAGAGAGAGGTTTGGTTGCAAGTAGCTGTATGAATAGGTTTGAAGTTATGTTCTGAAGATCACTGATTCAATCTGATTTAGAAAAATTGTTGCTTGAGACAACTATTTCTTAGAAAAATTCTGTTGGATTCTTTTTTCTCTTTCACATCCTTGTCATGCTCCTTTAGGTTGCTGTGGCTCATAGAAACCAATGAGCTTCCCATCTGGTCCATGTGCTTTCCACCTTGAAAACACTAGCCCTATCCCCATTTGCCTCTCCAGGTCGTTGTGGCTTCAGCTGTGTCTTTTGCTGTCTGATGCAGGCCAAGTGTGACTTTCAGGTGTGTGTCATTGACCTCTTTAAATTGGAGCTTAAAAAAGCAAAGTCACGTTGCTGAGATAGCCCATGCTTTTGGGAAACATTTTGTGGTAGTGAGTATAAACTGATAAACATGCAATGTTTCTGGATTAGTGATGCAACAGGGTGTTCCATCAGGCTGCGTTTTCCTACTTCTCACGTGAAATGTTGGGAGAGGGGAAGAAAATATAACTAAGTTTGGAAGAGAAGACTTTTAAATAATGAGTTTTATTTATACAGAGAGACTGGGTGCTTGTCCCATAAGGCAAGAACTAAGGGTGTGTGTTCATGGCGCAGGTGCTTTCCAGAGCATTAGCAGATTTAAAACAAACAAAAATGTTTTACTGGGTGGGTTAAATTTATTGAATTTATTGCTGCAGTGTGCTCCAGAGGTCATCAAGGGACAAAAAGAGATTAGACCAATTTGTGGAAAAATAGGTCCTTCTGCAGCTATAAAAAACCCTGGTCCAGATGCAGCTGCTGGCTCAGGAAGCTGCCCAAGTGCTGATTGTCAGAGCTGTGGCACAGCCACTTTGGTGTTTCCCCCCCCTTTCTTTCTGGCTTTCC
>JAOEHX010053023.1:0-18727 GCA_025448015.1 Bolborhynchus lineola | reverse complement strand
GGTGGGGTGTGTGAGATAAAGACGTCGAGGCAGATATATGGCTGGGCTTAAACTGTGACACTAGTGTACATATTTAATCTTGACAACTCATTGTATGGATGTTGTTCAAAAGCCAGTTGCAGTGTCCTAATATCTTATAGAACCATACTTCATAAATACCAGTAAGCAAATTTTATTAAAATAGTCTCCTTTCTAGCAATTTTCTTTTCTATTTTTAACATTTCTGTCTTTTATGAAAGGGACTGCTGGTACTTAAGTATTTTATTTCCACAACTGCCAAAGTAACTGATTCAATGGTGCTTCTTACTTTAGCACTTTCATATTGGGGTTGCAAATATCCCTAACCTGGAGACACTCTCTGTATGATAATTATTTTTATGTTTCATTTGGACAGACATGTCACTGATAATGGCAAAATTAATGAGGTACACAAAATAATAAAAAAGGTTAAGTCTTCTATGAATGGAGCTTTTTTTTTTTTTCTTTTTTCCTCACAAGACGGGATGTGGTTGGTGATAAATTCCTGTTATTTCTCTCACTGGACTATCTTGACTACATTGCAGTTACAATCAGAATGGGATTGTAAAGGTTAGAAGTCGCCTAAAAAGAGTTACTGCAGAAGGATATGAAAATTAAAAGGGTCTTCGGTAGACTGCCTAGCTTATGCAAACTACAAATGGGTATTTGTCATGTAGATAGTAAAACACAAAGTTTAGGCAAATAATGCACTATTCAATTTGTAGTGTATCAAAAAGGAAAAAGCTTCATAAAAAGAGATCAGAAGCCTTCCCTTCCCCAAAAGAATGCCCTCATCAAGAAGAATGCCCCCATCAAGAATGCCAGGAAACCCAGATTTGAGGAAAAGGTAAAGCTGGTTCTAGTATTAAATAAATATTCTTGTGGAATAACAGCCCATTTTAAGAATCTCACTGGTATTGAAAACTTACCATCATAACATCTATATTTTATGCATTTTACTAAGCTTTTGTTATGAAAACACTTTTCTTTTGGATTCTTAGGAATAAGGTCTTTTTTTGGGGTATTAAACATTCTAAAAACAACTAGAGGGCAACAAATCTCTTAGAAGACTTAAAGATATTGCGACTCTGCTCTTCTGTCCTGTTAGTAAAGCAGCTGCCACTTAGAAGTATCTTTTTCTTTTTTTCTTTGAGAATCTAACAGGAATTCCCTGAATAAAACTTGATTATCAGTGTGTGTGGCTCTTTCTATATAATCCCATGCATTTCCAAGATGGTTCAACTTCCCAAAATTTTACTTTGCAGTTCAACATGAGCTTTTTAAAAAGCTCATCTTCCATTTCTAGTCCCTATGTTGTCCAAAGGTGCAAAAGCTGTCCTGTAAAATTCAAGGCTGTTTTCAGTGCACTTGTCTCACAGAGACACTTCTGACTTAATTTAAAATTCAGTGAAATGATTACAATAGCAATCAGGAAAATGTCCTTATGTTTCTGGTTTTTTTTTGTTTTTTTTTTTTTGTTTTTTTTTTTTTTTGTTTTTTTTTTTTTTTTTTTTTTTTTTTTTTGGGGTTTTTTGTTTTTTTTTTTTTTTTCTTCTGGGGATTTTTGGAATGGTTTTGGGGTTTGGGGTTTCTTTTGGAAACCAGGAACATTGAAGCATAGTTATGTAAGGAAACGGGAACTGTTATGAATTAAGGATATTCCACATGGAGTTATACCAGTAAGGTTCTCCAATTTTTATAATGATAATTTTGCATACTCTTTTCATTATTTGATCTTGAAGAATGCATCAGGAATGATCCATCAGATAATAGTATCTTGTCCTTTCAGGGTAACAGAGGACAAAATTTGTATTCTTTTCAGTCAAACTCAACAGGCTTGCTATCTACATTTAAGAAGCTGATCAAATTATTTACCAGGAATCACTAACAGAGGTAATGTCTGAATGGAAGATGCTTCATGACATACATTTTAAAGAAATCTAGATCTTCTGGCCAGAAAATGGTTGGCATCTGTGATCAGCAGCTGCTTTCTTCACCTGTCTCTCCCCTCTTCCTATGCCAGGAATACCAGGCTTTTGAGCACACTACTGGAATAATAAAAGAAGACCTCTTACCATATAATCCCCCTTCCTCTATTTATCTCAGGTGTAAATATAAACCAATTCACTTCAAAGTCCCTGGTATGAGAAATTTTAGTCATTCCTCAACTGTTGAGGGGTTCTCTAGACCTGTTATGATTATAATATCACCTATGGAAGAGTCAATGCATTTGGTCCCTAGTGATTTTTCAGTAATTGAGCAACAAAAGGCACCATGATCTGTTTAACAGCAGCTGACAAAATGAGGCAAGTTAAAAAGTCAGGAATTACACAAATGTTTTCTCCCACCCTTTAAGCTGTTTCTTTCCTCAAGTTTACCTACTGTGTAACTGAAGTTCTTGCTTAAGGTTGTCTTCTCAAGTTAGTGATAAGTTTTAAGAACCTGGGGATATAGGTTTTGCTCTCAATTCAACCACTTCAAACACACAAAAATCCATAATCTGGATTGACACCACAATAATGCAGGATGATAATTAGTGTTGTCAAGGGTATTTTTGACATTTAAATGCAAATCTCTAAGAACTAGGAACTTTACTTCCCCTCCAATTTTGCTAGGAAAAATGGTAAAGGTTGGTTACGTCTAACCCAGAAAGTCCATTATTCACTTCAAAATTAGCCTCAATACCCCAACACTGCCTCCGATATTTACAGAGCATATTGATCAAGCAGTTAATGAGTCTGAAGGACATGAGTGTCAGAAAACATTTTAAAATTATCCACTTGAACCACTGCTCATCAGCCTAAGCCTGGAAACCTTTCAGTGCAGCACTAATGTGGGGGATATATGTCCATGCATCTGGGCATACTTTATGATATGATTTTTGTTACAATTTTAAAAAGCTATATGTTAAGGCTTCCTAAAACCTACTCTTTTGCTTCCAGACAAATTTATTCTTAATTAACAGAGCTGTTAGATGGAATTAAATGATGGTAGAATGCTTTCCAGTGAAGACTTAACAGCAATAGAGCAATATACATTTAAAAGGGCACAAAACAGGTCTTTAGAGTACAGTACAAAGGACTGAAGACACACCAAGTCTTTGATCATTGTCATTATCAATTAGCACTATTCTGATCAAACCCTGTGTTATTTACCCTGTAGGAGTCCGGATAACAGCACATCCTGCAGATGGGATGATATCCCCAGTAAGCATCTTAAATGTCGTGCTTTTCCCAGCTCCATTTGTTCCCAGGAGTCCAAAACACTAACAGAGATCAAAATTAAATAAACAAACAAACAAACAAACAAATAAATAAATAAATAAATAGATACAAGGGAGCAAAACCAATCAATCTGATATGCTGAAAGAAATAAGTAATATTAATTCTTCAACAGTTTCTCCGCTTTTCATATTTCTTATCATAAGTCTGTAAGAAACTGTGTAAAGATATATTGTGTTTGCAAATTCCCTTTCCCATGGAAAACCAGTTTTCAAAAATAATCTCATACATATAATCATTTTATTACCCCCTAATTCCTAAAAGTGACTTATTTAGGATTCCAGTCCTCCACTTAAAACCCTGCCCAGTAATTAAGACACATTATTTATCCATATTATTAGTTCTAGATTTGAACCTGAGGATCTGAAGTCCTATTTGAGCACCCAGGCTACCAGGCCATAGTATCAGTATTTTTCAGTTTCTTATGAGTGGCTTCACTCTGTACAAGTGAAAGAACACCAAGCGGCCAAGACAGAAACTGACTCTAACAGTTATTTTAGGCTCCCAGCTGCAATGACTACATGTTTAAGCTAGGACAGGATTATATTAAGTCTACATATAACACTTCATAACTTTCAAAATATTTTGAAAGTAAGATAAATTGCCTGTAAACAGCAATAACATCCTCCTGGTTACTCCAGTTAACTAACAACTGGTATCTAACTGGCAGGACATCACTGGACCTAGGCTGGTTACCATGCACCAGTACCTCATATCTTTGAATTTATGATTAGCAACCACAAAAATTCATCCATTTAATGGTATTTCTGAAATAAATATCTGAAATTCTTAAAACAATTAAAATAAAAAAAAAAAAAAAAAACCAACAAAAAAAAAAACAACCCAACCAAGTAAATGTTGTCCTAAAATCTTTAGAATTGCCATATTCAGTGCTAAATTTCAGTTGATTAGCATATTAATAAATTGTGCTGTTTTAGTTTTGGCTGGGATAGAGTTAATTTTCTTCCTAGTAACTATATTAAAATGTACTGTGATGATATTTGCCTTACTGACAAATTCAGGATTCAGTCCACAGTTTACAATTGAGCTAGGTACATTTTGCATTCTCTTTAGACATTGAACTGCTATGCTACCTACTTGTTTTTTATGTTAGCTTATAAAACTGTAACTAAGTAAAGATCAGCAAGAAGGAAAATTAAGCCACTGATGAATGCATAACCCCCCCAAATAAGTAAGCAGTTGCTTCTTAAACACCACCAGAGCTTTTATACAGCTATTGATTTTCAGAAATTGCTACAATTGAAACTGCTCTGCTGCTATCTGTAGATCATTGATTATAGACATCCTGGGTGTGTGTGAACAATAGCTCAGAATGAAATTTTATTTTCTGAAAGGAAAAAAATAAAACAACTCTCTTTACCTCTCCCCTTGGTATTCCTAAGCTTATGCTTTCCACAGCTGTGTTCTTCTTCTTGAAACCTCCATAACACTTCCTGAGGTTGTACAGAAGGAGGATATCATTACCAGTTCTACCACCAAAGAGTCGCTGTCTCTCCATTTCTACATCAATATCTTCTGAAGGCATCATCATGCTGTTAGATGAACAATGACCCCTAAAACAGAAGATGATAATAAATAATAACTCATAGTAAATTGGATACTGATGTACTCTGGATAATTCTGGTCTATTTTCCTGTTTGCAATCTGTTAAATCCCTCAAATCTCAGCAGAATACAAGGGAGATAGCAACTACCTTGTATTTTTTCTGCAGTTTTCACTAATTTAGGTACACCATGTTATCAGAACTATTTATGTTCAGATATTCAAAGTAATCCACTCTTTTCTTTCTTTAAAAAATAGTCACTGTCCACAATGGCAGAACACAAATAGTAACACACCTTGGTTTCTGGAGGAGATCCCAATGAAGAAAAAGTCGTAAAAGAAGGAACAGTGTTCCTTGCAGAGTCATTGCCACAAAAATCCAGCCCAGGAAATTCATCTCAAAGGGGCTCACATATGAATCTATTCCAAAATTTCTGGTCAGGTCAAACTTGATCTGATTGTATGAAAGTTCTATTAAGCCCTGGCCTAAGCAGAATTGTGGGAATACGATGAACACCCATTTGAGGATACTGTAGATGTTGTACAAACTCTGTATTAAGATTCAACAAGAGACAGGGGGAAGGAAACAAGATTAGTTTTCACCAACAGCATATTAAGCATGCTTACAAAGCTGGATACAGCATTCAAATGTCATTCAAGGTGAACTGATTTTGAAAGAGAATATTGTGTACTATTTTGGGTCAAGGTTCATTTATTTTAGACTGCTTAGGGCCAGAGCATTCTAATCTTAGTGAGGTTCACAGATAGTAAGAAAACATGATCATTTTATTTTCTTAAAATTTTAATATTTGAATACCATTAATTCTAAATTACCAACTTAAATTCAAGTCTTTTCCATCAAATTGCTTAATTACCATTATGAATAATGAAAATTACATACATGGAGTGAAAATGTATATTACTATTCATACAGTGCACTGCAGATCCTAGGAATATGCAGCTTCTCTCTTATGTCAATATTATTCAAACACATTTTATAAAACATATAATCTATTTAATGGACCAGAACAGCTCCTATTATATTCCAATTACAGCTTAATGGTCTGGAAAATGTCAAAGTTTCAATTAACGTGTTTTTCCATTATTAGAGCATGTTTGGTTTGGACTTGTTCTTTTGTTGGGTTTTGTTTGTTTGTTTGTTTGGGGGGGGGGGTTGTTATAAACGTTAAACTTCAAGATGGCAACAAGCAATTCAGTATACACTAGGACAGGAAAATCACAAATTTTTAATGCACATGTTTTTCTACTGGAAAAATTCTTGTCTGTGCATATGGATAAACACATATACATACACAAACATGCATGCATGGACGTGTGTGCATACTTCTTACTTACAAGTAATGGAAAGCAAAGGGTTTATACTGACCTGCACTCTGGAAATTATAGCTAACAAACGAGGTAAAAGAGTTACAAGCATGGTACACAGGCCAAATACAAAATTTAAGGAGATGTAAGAAATAAAAGCTACATCTGAACTTGAGAAGAAGCGGGATACAAGATACATCCATGGCAAAGTAGCGTATCTGAAAGGTTAAAGAAACAAAATTATTGCAAATAAGTTATGGATTTACCTGAAAAAAAAAAAAACCACTCAGGGAAAAAAAGAAATTACTCCTTATTTTTAAAGCAAAAAACTTTTTTAAACAAGTGAGAAATATGCACAAATTTGGAATATAGTTTTTTATCAAATTATCTTATGATTTTATAGAACTACACAGCTGCTGCCATGTTATGGGCAGATATGATCCATTTTTGCATATATTGACTGCATATCTTTATTTTCCCTGTTCTAGGAAGATCACAACACTGATTCCTGAATGGCTGCAAACCTAGGCATCTTAACAAGCCTCTACACAGAGACAGATTTAAAACCAAGTGTTCAAACTTAAATAATGAATGCTGAGGAATCAACTTTTCTTGGAAGATTTTTCCTAGTAAGAAAAAAGAACCAAACAAGGAAGGAGAGAGTGACAGTGCTACCTGAGAACTGAAATTTGCCAGAGATTATATAGCATTTTTGTTACCTAAACCAGGTTACCAACAAGTAGTGTAGTAGCCATCAAAAATGAGTGCATAGTTACTTCATAACACAATGATGATAAGACAGTATTGTTCATGGCTACATAGTTTTCAGTACAAATCTTTAAAGAAGGAGGGAAGTCAACCTCCATGTGGACAAGCCAAATGATGCTTGTCCAAAATGGAGGAGTCATATTTTTTATAAAAAGTAAGATATGTCTAGCCAGACTAAAAATAATGCCCAGGCAATTTAATAAGCATGAATGTCATAGAATCATAGAATCATAGAATCATAGAATAGTTAGAGTTGGAAAGGACCTTAAGATCATCTAGTTCCAATGCCCCTGAAATGGACAGGGACACCTCACACTGAAACATATCACCCAAGGCTATGTCCAACCTGGTCTTGAACACCGCCAGGGATGGAGCATTCAAAACTTCCCTGGGCAACCCATTTCAGTGCCTCACCAGCCTAACAGTAAAGAACTTCTTCCTTATAGCCAATCTAAACTTCCCCTGTTTAAGTTTCAACCTGTTACCCTTTGTCCTCTCACTACAGTCCCTAATGAAGAGTCCCTCCCTAGCATCTTTGTGGGCCCTCTTCAGATACTGGAAGGCTGCCATGAGATCTTCATGCAGCCTTCTCTTCTCCAGGCTGAACAGCCCCAACTTTCTCAGCCTATAATGTAAAGGAAGTTTATTTTCCATTTAATATAGTGCAAGACATACTTATCTATCAAAGAACAAGTATATAGATTGCGAGACAATAGGCACCAGCTTAAACCATTCCATGATGTTGAGTATATATGTACTATATATGCATATAGTTGTATATATAAATTATTCTTATATAGTATTCATATATGTATATCTAATTGTTTAATAGTGAACTAGAGAACTTTGTATTGAATAGTGAACTACAATAGAGAAACTAGCCAAAAATCTGTGAATTTACTTCTTCATTGTTTTAACAGTAAATTATGAGCCTTTTAAATTCGGTATTGTGTACTTTGCAGGTGAATTTTTTTATCTAAAAACACCAAAATATGTTTCCTTAAGAAACAAACTTTCAAATCCTGCTGTGAAATAATAATGATGTTATCCTTAGTTTACAGGAAGATAATGGTTAAATGACTTAGTGTTTGGGTCTCAAATGAAGAAGACAGTAAGTATTCAAGATCACACTATACTTTTCAGCATCCTGTTGCCAGTCTTAATCATACAGTCTTTCTTCCATTCAGGCAGATGCCAAAATTATTCTTCTAAGTTTTGCTCTGAACTATAACACAAATAGAAGACAAGTCCAACTTTGGAAAAAGCACAGGAAAGAGATGATTTAAATGGCTGTTACTCTGCTGTAAATGAAAGCAAAATTTGGTTTGTTTGCCTATATCTGCTAAAAAATAAGTAAGACTTTCAGAATACTAAAGTTGCATGATGTTCAAATGCAGACTTTAAAGTAGCTGCCAATCATGCCTACATTTCTATCGTAACTTTCTTTTCCTTCAGCTTCAGCCGTAATTTGCTATTTTGTAAGTATCAAAGAACATTTCAGACAAAACTGCTTAAGCAGTTGCCCTATAAAACACTTCTGCTATCAGCTAAAAGAGGAGAAAAATGTAGCTTAGATAAGAGACTATTGTATTTTTGAAGGAAATCAGTTTTAAAGTAGCACACTAAGAAATTGTTGATTATTCTTTCGAGCACACCTTTCTGGAACATAGTTTAACTTTTTTGTATAACTGGGCTATTTTTATCTTTATTCCAGATCAGAAAAGTTGCACCAAGTTCACCCTGATGAGAAAAAATAAAATTTTTAAAACAAAAAAAATGTATCATGGAATGCAGATAAGTAAGACTTTAAAGTACAGTACTGGGATAGGATAAAATTACAACAGTAGGTTTCATCACATTTGCTTAGGCTGAGTAAAGGGTACAGTAGGAAGCATGGCAACTCTGAAATTTTTCAGTGTCCATGAGACATTAAATTTACTGACTGCTATTGTGTCTTGAATAAATGTTAATACACATTGAATACATAGATCTTCTTGTTAAAAATCACTATAATAACTATTAACGTCAGCCAAAGCTGAACAGTACAGGAGGGATTATGTTGAGATGATAAAGTTGCATCTGCATTCAACAAAAAAAATCCTGGAAGGCAGTCCATCTTTTCAGTCAATGCTTCTTTCTTCTGAAACACCCAAAATTTACCTCACCATTTTTGTTAAAACAATGCCAATATATCCCTTAGCACCTGGGATTTAGTAGCATGCTGTGGGAAGGACCAAAAGCTATAGCACACCACAGAAAACATGTCGTGACTTCAGCAGACATGCAACTATGCACCGTATGGTTCATTTGCTGTTCAACTGAGATCTCTATAGATATTCTTATGCTAGGGCCACAGCAGCTGGATTACAAGAAAGATTCAACAATTGTAAAAGTAATAAAACCAAGAATGAGTGTTAGTAGTGTGAAGTCTTTCCACAAAGATTGATAAGAATTTCTGCCTTTAATTTGCAGGAAAAAACGGGTAGTAGTGCAGAAGGAAGGAGAAGGAAGATGGGAGTGATACAGAGAAGAAAGTATGAACTTTGAATGCTTCATTTGACTTATTTGTGAGATCCTGGCACCATGACCTCTAGAATATTACATACTAGTTTGACTGCTCATACCTTGGGGAAGATGAGCTCAAACTGCAGTTTTGAGGAAAATTAGAATTATCCAGGGAATGCAAAGGGCTTTTTACAAGAGAGAATTTAGCATGTTTGGGCTTGCAAAAGATGTTTCATGAAGGAGAATTATAAGGTATGGTTCCAAATAAGCTTAGGCTGGGATTTCAAGGAATATAACTAACTATGGAGATATTGAAATAATTTTCAGAAAAAAGGAGTTGCTGGTGGCTTGAGATCCTGAAAACAGTTTCAGGATGACAAACAGTAAGTATGGGGTCTTTAAAGTGTTTATCTGAGACTCTTCCTGGAAAGGAACATGTTTTCACCTTGCAGTAGTTACTTTCTACTTTCCTTCCTTGTCATTCTCTCATTGAGCAGTTACATTTCATTATCTAAGCATCTGTCTTGTAAGATATGCATTCCCCCCTACAAAGACAACGACATTTAATTGCTTGAGATAAGGGAGAAACTTCTTAGAATGCATATCCTGCAACTATTCATCTTTTCTCACATCACCCGGGACTACACAGAGGAAAAGTTAAAGGAACAACGTAGACAATTATTTTGATTAAGCTCAGGGCTTGACAGCTCTATCTCTACAGAGAAATAAATCCTCTGCTTAAGCAGTTATTTTAACTTTTTATTACTTTTTTTTTTTTTTTTTTTTTTAATTCACATGGAAATAAGGAAGAGGATGATATGGGAGAATTTTCCTCTCTTACAGTATTTTGAGACAAATCTCCAGCCAGCCCAATACTCCACATAGGACAGACTTCTTATTGGAAATAAAAACTCCTGGAGCTATGTAAAATTGCAGGTTTACAGAAAATGGGTAGAACTGTAATAAAAGACAGCCACTTCTTACCTTCCTGATAGTATTCTGCACAGCTAAGCACTGAAATTCTGACCTGCTTATGTTACCATTCCCTCATTTTCTGGAAGATAGCATACAACAGATTTCCAACAACAAACAATTATTATGCAGGCTAAGTATTTTCTGAGATATTTCCAGTCCTTTTTTACTATTATTATTTTTCCTTTTTTTTTTTCCCAAATGTGTGGACAAATCTCCCTTCACTTTCCCTGTAGAATTTTCAAATTCGTGTTCCAGTCTACTCTCTCACTATCTGCTGCTGAATCATAATCATTTCGAAGGAGGGAAAATCATGCATCCAGCAGCAGGTGCAAACCAAATCTAAAGATTTCTCCTTGCTTTTCACAAGCTATAATTCCATAGTAGCATTTCCAATCACATACCCGAAGAGTACCAGCAGAAGAACAGTGGCTGTCAAGTTCTTTTGAAAAGTGAAGGCTGATAGCTGGAAGGCGCTAATAACACCAACACACAGGGTGACTGGAACCATGTAAACCAGCTAGAAACAGTATAGAAAAAGCACTTAGCAGGTGATCATCTCTTACTGGTCTTTTTTAATTAGCATAGAAGAACTCTACAATATAACACTTCCAGATTTGCAATATAATTACACTATAAATAAGGAAGAATTAGGCAGAATAGCTCTGAGATTTCACAGTCCACACTTGCTGTAAAACTGCCTCTTACACATATACACATGAAACACCCAGACAACATAAAATCTGACTACAGAATATTCCTCTTAATTCCATTTCTATTGACCTTTCCAATACATCCATTTAACAAGCTAACTCTTCCAGATAATGAGTCCATACAGGACTATTGCTCCAAAACATCAAATTATACTGTGAATATGGAGTCTTGGATTCAGAAATATCAGTTTCACTGATTGGTACTTCAGCCATAGGAGAATAGTAAGGATACAATTTTAAAAGGTACTTTAATGAAGGACCATGTGTGCTGATGAAGCAAATGAAAAGTTTTAATGGGAACAGACATAATATTTAGAAAAGTTGCAATCATTATGCAAGAGAACACAGTTTCTCTGTTCAGTCTCTCAACATAATGGTAAGCAAATACTTCGGGGAGCAGATGTGATTTGTACAGGGGATTCATATCCAAGTATTCAAAAGAGATGGGTTCTGCTTGCAACTAGCAATGGCAAGATGTGAAAATCTGTGCTCAGTTCAACTCTCAGTGTCTGTCTCCTTGTGCACTGAAGCTGAGCTCATTAAAGCAGTGACTGCCTCCATTTCTGCTTATACAATATTTAAATTTATAATAATATAACTAAGACTCTGAGATGCAACTGCAATAGAGGCAAAAAAAATCAAGGTCTAGCTAAATACTTAGTGTAGAACAACAACATTCTTACTGTTAAAATTGGGCTTTCATACTGAAGTACAATGCAAATCTGTTCAATTAAACCATTACTTTGCCAGTAGGAAGACAGACATTTTTCTTAGGAGAAAGGCAATGGAATGAAATGTAGACAAATGTAATATTCTTATCTTGTTCACAGTGTATCTTATTCAGTACCATATACAAATATCATACCATACGAATATCATACCACTCTGTAGATATAGGTTTCATCTTGGAGCTGTTTAAAAAAATATGGTAGAAAAGTCACAAAACATCTGAGTCCCCATATGTTTCATCAGACCAGGGACTTTTTTTCCCAGAAATAAATGGTTAATTTTAAATATTAAATTCTATTAGAAATGCTGCCTGAAAAGGTAGTGTGTTGTAAAAGTTGGACTTGCACAGACAAAATAACCTAAATACTGCCCCTTAAGTGACACAAGCTTAATCTGAACAAAATGTCTCCATTTGTCATGACATTTTCTTGGCGCTTATACATCTTCCATTTGTTGGGACATAGCAAAGAATAACATTCACATCTATAAATACTGTAAGAACAGCCTGATCCTCATGACAGCCATTTCATAAATCAAATACTTCTGCAAGTTTAATAAAGATTATGATACCAATAATACAGGACACAGCCTGTAATAGTTAAAATATGTAGAGGAATTTCAAATTTGACAGTTCATATATTTATGTGTTAGTGTCCCTAAATGATCAGCAGCACAATTAGCATTTAAAGTAGCATCTGTTCTTTCCCAGATGATGATTGATCATGCAGTACTGTGCTGAATTTGAGAGAACATTTTGAAAGGAAAAGATTGGCAGAAAATAATGAGGAGTTGACTTTGTTGCACAAGGAGAAACTGAATGATGAAGGACTGTTTTAAACCAAGCCCTCTTATCTGAAATGGCAGAAAAAGGAATACAAAGATTGACCAACCAAGTAAATAACATTTGGGGAAATGTGTTCCTACTTTGAGCTTACTCAAGGGTGAACATCCTGATTTCAAGCATGGATGGGTGAAGCGGTAACATTTCAGATTTATAACAGTCTGAATGAGAACAGAGTATTCCAAAAACCTCTGTTCTTGACCAGGCTAGCTCGTATTTGCATTGCTTATACTAGATTACAGCCCTTACTTCCATGACTCATGTGTGTTAAGCAGGGGGCAGAATGTTTACGTCCCTTCACTGGGCCGGAAATCTTTTTACTTTTGAATATTCCAGGTGACTCCAATTGGTCACTATTGCCTCTGAAACCAATCTCCCAATCCAAAACAGTTTGAAACATGAACAAACAACTAATGGCACTCAAGTTCTTTAAAAATAGTAATTCTATCCCTTTCCCAGAAGCAGATGACCTAATCTCAAACTGCTGCCAAACACTTAACTAATACTATAGCTAGCCTCATGACAAGCAAATTATGAAAAAGCCTTTTGGTAAGAGGCATATATACATGCTTTACTTATAGAGATTCACAGAGATATATACATATATATAGTGGAGAAATTTTTAATTTTAGTTTTTAAAGAGTCACCTTTGAAAGATATTTGAAGATAATTTGTGGGATTCATGCTTAAATGGAACTCAAATGAGCTCCATTATATAGATTAAAAATTAGTGACTGGGGACTAGCAGTGACTTGAAAAAGTGAATTCTATTTCACTAACTTTGGTTATTAGCCTGAAGAAAAAGGAACTGCTCAGGCTTGAAGAAGTTAAGCAAAAATTCCTGTTTCTTTTAATTATGTTGGCCTGAAGCTGACCTGCCAAAATAAAGTCTTAGTAGCATCCCTATCTTTACATTTTACTAAAAGGATAAGATTTAGGGAAAAATAATAACTTTTATGGTATTTTCAAAAGAGAAGATTTTCAGATGTCTTAATGAACTGCATATAGACAATACTATTTGCAATGCTAGCCATTTTAGAAATTATTTGGCGTAAGAAAAATAAATATTCAGGACAGAGACTTCACTCATTTCTGATCTAGGTTATTCTGTGTATATGAATCCATAAATAATATTTTCTACTGTCTATCTTGCCATAAATAAAATGTACCTGTTAAGAGTATCTCTTATATTACCCACCAACAGACAACATAATTATGCCTTCAGTGTAGCTGAGCAGTATATTCAGGTCTCTCCAGTAATCTGAAAGATTTTGCCGGGGCAAATAAAGGCACCTGGACTCCTGCTCTGAACTTCTGAATTGAAGACTCTGTCTGTCTAGGTTATTTATCCAGCTTTCTTTTATTTGCAAAATACTGCAGGTACCTAAAGCTAGCCTATGGTTTACCTTTGGAAAACAAAGAACACAATCCCTGCTTTCAAGAATTTTATCTAGCAGTAGTAAAGTAGGAATTGTGCCCCAATGCTTGTAATCATGGCAGCCAAGAGCTGCTGACCAGCACAAATCAAAATCTTATTCCTCATTTATGACAAGCTAGTTAAAAATTTATACCTGAACACATGCTGCCCCACATGATACATACCATATCACAGCAGAAGTTACCAAGCCAATATGTTTTGTAACTCAGGCCGGTGATGTGCTCCAGGCGTTTTGTGCCAGACACTCTGTCTTTCACTATGGCACTTCCAATGGATGCGGTAAGGATAGAGAAACCCAGCATGATACAGAGTGCTACTCCACACTGACGAACATTCTCCATTCTAGGGTGCAATGCAAAAGGGCAAAATGAAAACACAGTGGGGAGGTGGGGTGTATGTGTGTGTGTGTGAACAAACCCAAACATTTTCAAGCCCAGATTCTCAGCAAAACAACACTAGACATTAGGACCTTAATCCTGTTTACAAACACCCTGTCCGTAAACTGTCAACATCTAATTAGAGAACAGGAGCAAGATGATGTGTTAAGAGTTACAGAACACAGTATGTGTTTAAAGTCTGAATAGTAAAGTGTAGCTTTTGCAACTACTTTCCCTCTTTACAGACAATTAAAATTTAAAACATGGCAACCTTTTGAAGCAATTAACCTGTATGAAAATGTCATGACCTGTTCACCAGCACTGTAAAATGCAGTCAATATAAAGTCAGTATGTTTCTCTACAAAATCTGGAACCATATCTGATACAAACACTAAACTTGGAATACAAACACCAGAGTAGAAAAAAAACTTCACTCAGTGGAACTGAATTGGATCTATCAATCAAGACACAATACCTATTGAATGCAACAGACATGCTCATTGAATTAATCTTTTCAACTGTCTGCTCATGCAGCTGTTATATACTTTAAGAGTTATCTCACATTTTGTCCTCATCCAGAAAGGCTCCTCCATATGGTTGGCTGTAAAGTGTCATCCCTGTGAAAAAAAAAAATAAAATATGAAATTATAAAAATTCACCAAAAAAAAAAAGGCACACATCAGAGAGATTGAAAACATAACTGTAGAGCTTTAAATAAAAAGATACTCAGTCTGGGAAAGCAGGAAAAATCCTGACTAGGCAATGCATTCTTAGGCTTATTTTGGTTCTTGGTACCACCAGCCTGTAACAAGCTGAACTTCAGAATTCGAACATAATTTATGGATAAAAGAAATGTGGCTTTTTGCTTTATTTCTTTTCAAGCAAAGAAAAAAAATAGCATGTGTGTGTGCGCAAAACTTTTTCAGTGAAAAAGCTGCTATCAAAGAGTCATGGAATGGATTGGGTTGGAAGGGACTTTAAAGATCATCTAGTTCCAAACCCCCTGTCACAAGCAGGGATGCCTTCCACTAGACCAGGCTGCTCCAAGCCCCATCCAGCCTGGCCTTGAATGCTGCCACAGCTTCTCTGGGTAACCTGTTCCAGTCCTTCACCACCCTCACCATGGAGAATTTAATATCTAACCTAAACCTACCCTCTTTCAGTTTAAATATATTACTGTCCAACTGGTCTTGATGCAGTTCCTGACTTATTTCTGCAGGTGCACCTGATAGGGGTGCCAGCTATAATATTATACTAACCAGAAATTCTTGCTGTGAGATCAAACTACCACTGTCTGATTAGAGTATCTAAATAAATCCATGCTGTTTCCAATTTTAAAAGAATTAATTAAAAAATCCACCCTAGCAGCATTATAATCTTCCCAGTATCTTCGATGAAGAAATAAATTGTTGGTAGCCTTAGATGGATTCTGCAGGGTGCCATTTAATTGAACACATTTTATAATACTTTGTAAGAGTCCAGCTATATAAAGACAAAAATTGTCTTCATTCTAGTAAGAGGAGCAGTCTGACCAAGTATATCTATACATTTATTTTTGCTCCTTTAATTCTTCATTCCTCATCTTAAAGCCAAAGTAATCTAAACATAGAACTGGAGAGGAAAATCAGTAAGTCACTGTGTGGTAAAAATCTGAACAGAAGATGACGATTAACTTGCACACAAAACTAGTACAAGGCGAAGATATTTTTCAAACAGTTAAAAGCTGTACAATGGAGCACAATAGTAGTTAACAAATCAAACGAAGATTCAAGCTGATAAGGTTTTGATTCATCACTAGTAGGTAGATGTGCTATTTGCAGAAGTCTTTCATGTCATTTGCTTAGAGGGAATGTTGAAAATTTTCTTTGTTTTTCCTTTGCACCAAGTTTTCCTTTTTAACAATAGCTGCTATTTGTTCTGAAGTAAAAAACAGCATATCAAAGAAAACTGGAACCAAGTATTAGCTGAAATTCAATTTATGTAAAGGAGAAGTATCATGATAGAAAAAAGCTTCATTCAGAAAAAATTTTTTTCTGAGCTTTATCAAAGGTTGAATGGATGTGTGCATATTAGAAGAAAGAATGTCTTTAATCCACAAATATGTATAGTACCTATTGAATTAGAAATTAATGGCCAAAAATAGAAGTTTTTGGAAAATGGGAATCTTGATAATTTCAAAAGTGCTAAAACAATAAGTTAACAACATTAAATGTGCTTCTTATGCTCACTAGTGTTCAGCCCAATTATCAAAGAGCAGAAGTAGGTCTTGAGCCAAGTTCTAGTTATAAAGGATCTTCCCACATTTGTCAAGGTGTTGCCTTCATGAGCAAGAATTTGAATGCTCTAACCAAGCTGTCCTCCCAAAAGTTTCAGGAGACAGAAATCCTACAGTAAAATTGCTCCAGCTCAAGAGAGCTGATTTTTACAGATTGCAAATCTTATAATACCGCCCATGATTAGGAAATGCCAAAACTTGGACACCTCTAAGTCTTACTGATTCACATCCCTTTTCCCAAAATTTACACACAGATAAAAATGTCATGTGGATTGCGGTAGAGAATTATTGTCCATAAAGTATCCAGAGCTGAGGCAGTTTGCCAGGAATTCAGAAAGGTTCTCCAATGTATTCCATGAATTTATCCAGGCTGATCTGAATTGTATTCCAATGCTCTACTGCCGTCAACTACCTGCTGTATGCAGGTAGAGGAATATGCACTAGTAAAAATGGCTATGACTTCATGCTTGTGCAATTTTATGTGCAAGTGAATTCATGCTCATAAGCACAGGTTTGCCCAGTTGCACATTTTGGGAACCTGTTCAATGAATTTTATAGAAGAGGATCATCTGCACTGCTGAAAATTTTCAAAAACAACCACAGGGAATTAGTGAAACATGCAAAACACAAAGACAAAAATAACATCAAATATTTTATAAGGAATGACTTCTGCTTAGGAATATGCATGTGTCTGAAAATAACCTTTCTCCTGAAATCACCATGGCCCATCCCTACTAAATGCACAGATCCCAAGAGGATACTAACAAAAATTCCAGATTACTGCATTAATATTTAAGACTACAACAGTTGACTTGGGTTCCACACACAGAAATACATTGCTAAAACAGAATAAGCACAGAATGAAAAAGAGATAATTGCTGGGGAAAATAGTAAGCAAACCCAAACATTTAATAATATAATGCTCATTCCAGTCTCGTGTTGTGCAATACCGATCGAAAAGCAAATTGCACTGAACTGATTTCATAGAATCATAGAAAGATAGGATTGGAAAGGACCTTAAAATTGTCTAGTTCCAACCCACCTGCTATGGGCAGGGACACCTCACACTAAAACACATCACCCAAGGCTATGTCCAGCCTGGCCTTGAACACCGCCAGTGATGGACCATTCACAACTTCCCTGAGCAACCCATTCCAGTGCCTCACCACCCTTACAGTAAAGAAAATCCTCTTTATATCCAGTCTTCATCCAATATTCATATGGGAGGTGCTCCAGCCCCCTGATCATCCTTGTGGTCCTCCAGCAGTTCCATGTCTTTCCTATGTTGAGGACACCAGAACTGTACACTCCAAGTGAGGTCTCACAAGAGCAGAGTAGAGGAGCAGGATGACCTCCTTCGACCTGCTGGTCATGCTCCTTTAGATGCAGCCCAGGACATGATTTCTGGGCTGCAAACTCACACTGAAGCCGGCTTATGTTCATTTTCTCATCGACCAACACCCCCAAGTCCTTCCCCACAGGGCTGCTCTGAATCTCGTCTCTGCCCAACCTGTACCTGTGCCTGGGATTGCTCCGACCCAAGTGTAGGACCTTGTACTTGGCATGGATAAACTTCATCAGGTTGGCATCAGCTCACCTCACAAGCGTGTCAAGGTCCCTCTGGATGGCATTCCTTCCCTCCAACATATCAACAGAACCACTCAGCTTGGTGTCATTGGCAAACTTGCTGAGGGTGCACTCAATCCCACTGTCCGTGTCATCAACAAAGATGTTGAACGAGGCTGGTCCCAGCACTGATACCTGAGGGACACCACTCGTTACTGGTCTCCAGCTGGACATTGAGCCATTGAGCACAATGCTGCATGCGGCCAGCCAGCCAGTTCTTTATCCACTGATTACCTATCAAACTGATGTCTCTCCAATTTAGAGACAAGGATGTCATGTGAAACAGTTTCAAATG
>JAOEHX010053021.1:0-37966 GCA_025448015.1 Bolborhynchus lineola | reverse complement strand
ATAATAGATGATAAACGGGATATGAGAGAGGAGAGATGAGAGATAATGTCAGATTTCATAGAAACTGATGGTTGTATAATTTTGTGACAGTTTATTTTAGATTTCCATGGAATGTCTCAAACTTACACGCTTACACACAGCACTGCTTGTTGCCTTAGATATGTTCTCAATGCAAATCTGCACTTAAAATTCTCTTGTCTTATATTTAGAAGACAAAAAACTTTACATAGCCTGTAAAAACCCCTTTACTGGAGTGGAGCTACAGTTTTTTGAAGGCTGTAGTGTCTTAATAAATTGCTCCAGGAATGAACATTTTTTTTGGCATCTACCTAATTAAGTTAAAAGTTAATAAATTCTCTTGGTTGTTCCTTTCTTCAGGAAGCATGCAAAAAATGCATTGAAGTAAGGAAGTTCAAGGTTTCAGTATCTGCTGCCCTTGGTCTTTCTCAGGAATTCTTTAGCTGATTACATGCTTCTCCTTTCAACAGAGTAAGCTTTGTATCTCCTGTTTTGTAAAGGGTCATTTCATCAGCCACCCTCTTTAAGGCCACTCTTGGTCAGTTAGGAAAGTTAGCATCTGGATGTGAGTATTCCTACCACACACAATTAAAATGCCCAAGGGAATGAATTTTCCTTTGATTTTTTTTTTCTTAAACAAAAGTAATCTTTATAGACATACTTACAATGTTACAAATGTTTTTTCTTATGTATGAGATCTAAAATTCTTTCTGATTTCAGTGCCTTTGTTATTTTTGCTTTATTTTCTGAATTAATGCAGTTATCCCTTTCTGTTAGCAGTGACAGTCAATAAATAACAAACATTTCATGTAACTGAAAAATTGTTACCTAAAAGATAGGTTTAATTCCACACATTTAGAATGCTACACTTCATAATAAGATATAAGATCTGCATTTATCCTTGTGTCAGCTCTACACTGGCGCAAATCCATTAATTTTGATTAAATTCTGCCTTATGCCTAATTTATGTGAGCGTAATTGAGGAGGATTAGGACTTAATTATAATTATACATAATTATCCATGATTATAGTAAATGCCAACATTAAGTCAAAATAGTAAGTCTGAACTGTTGGGGATCCAAGCTGAGATGATGAGTCGCAGTACTTTGAGTTGTCAAGCACCTGCAAGACATACTGAGGCTAGAATGAAAACCTAGCCCTAAATGTTGCTAGGAATCCTAAAATTTAAAGCTCAAAACTGGTCATATTTTTGACTATGTGAAGATGACAAAACTATTTCTTGATTAAGAATTTGTGCACTCAGAATGTACAAAGGGTCAGGTCAAGTTTGTGAAGCCTTGGAGTGGGTGTGAGCATTTATCAGATTCTAAACTCTTAAACTGAAGCTTCTGAACACTTTCCTACAGTTTCTTCTTATCTTTCCCTTTCATCTCATTTGAAAATTATTCCAAAGGTCTTTCCCATTTCCTCTGGCTAAGGATCCTCATCATGACTTGATACAGAACTTGGAAATGTATAGTTTCATTTTTATGTTTTATGTCCTTAACAGCCTATTCAAATGCCTAAAAATTAGTCTTGTCATTAAAGGACAGCATAGTTAATTTTTTTATTACTATTTTATAATATTCTAAGAAGAATAATTAAAACCAAACCTGGCCTAAAGAACAAAGATTTTTCAAGGTGCAGCTAATATATTATTTGTATCACAGTAAGAACTAAAGGACAAAAAAGAGGTAGAGGTATATAAGCAAAGCATGCAGCATGAGTCAATGGCATGAGTGAAGTCCAATTGTTCATGATCACTTTCAGACAAATACTCAACTTTCTTTTTTCACCACTGGGACAGAATATGACACACAGACTTTGCATCAACTTCTGACTCTTGTACAAGAAATTGGAATGCAGAGGGATTGTCATTTGTGCTGCCTATGTGAATTAGCCTTAGCCAGTGTACATGTAATGAACATGGTCCTTATTGGGGATATTTATTTCTTGTCAGCCTCTTCAAATTCCTGAGCTGTAATAACTTAGGACCAGTTCTTTTAGTACCAGCACTTCCTAAGGAGTACATAGCCGCCTGCCTCATAGCACCATGGTTGGAGTTAGAAGGGACCTTAAAGCTCATGTAGTTCCAGCCCCCTGCCATGGGCAGGGACACCTTCTACTAGACCAGGTTGCTTAAAGCCCCCTCCAACCTGACCTTGAATACTCCCAGGCATTGGGCTCCCACAGCTTCTCAGGGCAGTGCCTCACCCCCTCACTGTAAATAGCTGCTGTTATGTTTAATCTAGATATACTGCCTTTCAGTTTAAAGCCATTCCCCCTTGTACAATCACTACTTGCTCTTATAAACAGCGTGGGTTTTTGGGTCATTCCTGTATGTATGTTCTAGAGCAGAAGTACTAATACTTTATATGTGCTCTAGGGAACAAATGATGCTGTCTATATTTAACAGCTACCTTGAATTCAGGCTGGGTGAACATGGAATAAACTGTCTGGCTAAAAGCCACAAAAATAGAACCAAGCACTCACGCACTGATGAGAATCTTCCACCTGGTAGACAAAAGCCCTCATCTTTGTGTTACCTGTCCTGATTAAAATTTTTCTTTCATTCTTACCTTTGAGATATAGCTTAAAGTAAACTAACTTTTGCACCTTATTTTTTTTCCCTCAAATTTATCAGCTTCCCTTAAAGAAGAAAGAAAGGAAAAAACTCATGAAAGCTTGTAGATACATAATGAGCTTTTAGTCACCTATCTATAAATATTCTGCTTTTTTATTCTGACTTTAATGGTAATTTCAATCTGGAAAATAAATATTTTCATGTAAAAATACTTAAATACAGTATTCTATGCATTTAATGTCTAAAATTAATTTGGAGCAGGTTTTTTTTAAGTCTTCATATCAACTTCTGTTTAAAAAGAAAATGCTTTTTCAACAGGAATATGTTCTTTTGGAAAATTCTAGATCAGACCATCTTAAATATTTTCTTAATTAATATGTGACATTGACATTCCTCTTATAGCTATGGAAGCTAGAGAAAGAAGCTATTTTCCATGAAATATTTTAACTTTGAAGGCCTGGTATCTCTTTTCATCCATTTGCATTCCAATGCTCTTTGGAGGGAAAAATGCAGCTGAGTGGCTGATTTTTTATTTTTATTTTTTTGCATCATCATTTACTGTTACAGGGCTGTATAAACAGCAGTAAATTTAATTTGCTACCATGCCCATTTCATAGGAAATTGTATCTAATTTCGAGCAGTAGTGAAAAGGTTAACCTTCTAGTAAATTAGATGGATAACAAGGGAAGCCGATTAGCAAAAAGAGGAGCTCAGTCACTGACCTTACAATGCTTCTTTATCTTCTACATTCATCTCCCAGGCTCAGTCCAACACTGCGGCATAAAGCCAAAGCTATGGTACAAGTATTGTATTCCCAGAGGAACAGCGTATTACTTGTGTATGCTCGGTTGCTTTTTTGCTGTGAGCTTCCGAATCATATAAGAACAAGTTTATTCATACATTTACCCCTTATTTAACATGCTTATTTAATGGTCAGGAATCTTCTTAAAGGATAGAAGTATTAAGATGTAGCTGACACAGAAAACAGATGAAAATCTTAGTGTTATTTTCTAAAGAAATGGTCAAACATACTGAATGACAACAGAAAACAAGTCCAAAACATACATTTATAGCTTTGAGAGTTAATACAGTATCTTACAAAAACCATGACATATATTCTTAAATAATCTGATTTATGCCAATATGGCTTGGAAAGAAGACTTAAAATTCTGTAAGTGGGATACTCAACTTGTTATGAGAAAGTCATATCCTGATGAGGTATTTTTCCTTGTTTTTCTCTTATCAAACTTATTTTTTCATATTTTTTTGAATATATTGTCTTAAGACACGTCAATAAAGCCAGCTGGATTTTGAATCTGCCACTTTGGAATGGAAAATTAGATTTTCAGTGATGAAAGTATTTCAACCATCAGTTTGTTATACCTTTTTTCCACAAAAAAAGCCAATATTCTATCCTTTGGTAGATAGAATAAAGGAACTGTTGCTGCTTTATTTTTGCACTATCCACCTATAGCCTGCCCTTGTTTCCACCTTCTCAAAAGGTATTGTATAAAATTGTTGTACTTATGACCTGATCCTCTCATCAGCTGTTTATTGTGTTGTTTGCATTTTACTAACTGGTAGTTAGCTTAGTGGGAACCATCACAGTCATAAGCTGAATGATGTTTGTATGCAGGCTCAACAGTTGCTGGCATCCTTCACAGTTATTCTTCACTTAGGAGGAAATAGAAATTATATATATAAAAAAAAAAAAAAAAAAAAAAAAAAAAAGGCAGGAAAGAAGGAATATACCAGAACATCTTGGGGAAAACCTGAGGTCAGTTTCTATTTTGTAGTCTGTCTTCATGGTAGATGACTTTTTTGCTTCTTGTTCCTTTGACTTATATTAAAGTCCAGAGTGTTGGGGGTTTTTTAGAAAAAAAGTCAACCTTTCAGATTTCTTCAGCAACACTGTCCTTCTTTTCCCTTCAGCTCTTCTACGTTGCATCCTACAATGCATAATTATTATTTAGATTTGTACTTCAGAACACAGGAGGACCATTAATTTTATGTATATGTTCCTATGCCTTAATGGGTTCTCCAAGAAATGCTGTAATATTGATTAATAATAATGAAAACCCTGATAAATACAGCAAAGACTAGTCATCAGGAATTGCATTTTCCCAACATGCCAGGCCATTAATGAGAAGAATTTTCATAATAAAATAATCTCTGGCATGTAATAAAGTAGGAGATAAGTATATGCCTATACTGAAGTCCAAACCTATGAAATTGTATGTGAAAATGAATGAAATAAAAATTCTTCTTGCTAGAATTATGGTGATTCATTTAATTCCTCTGAGGTAGCTAGCATGCTGGCTTCCTACCATATCTGGGCAACACTGGCATGAGGTGATTTCAGTTTAACAATATTTGCCAAATATATGGTCACTCCAGGTCTTGCACATGGTGTTCCCAGCGTGCATTTGACATAAACCATGAAGACCTGGGGCAGAAACCAATGCTATCTGTGTACAAAGATCAGCACCGAGTTATTTTTTCAGAAGATATCTCAATCAGCAGGGGACTCTGCTAACTTTTTTTTGCTTCCACAATGTGCCCTCATTGCTTCTGTGTTTGAATAATCAGACATTTGAGTGATCCTTTCATCTCTTCCAGGGGGTTTGCAGGGACCCTCTGAACTAGGATGACAGGATTTGGAACCTAAGAGTTGGTGCTCTTTGTTTGTTGTGGCCTATCATCAGTCAAATCCAGTGTGTAGGTTAATAAGGCTTAAACTTTAAGGGAACGGTGAACACCTGATTGACAAGCCTGTGAATAAAAGTGCAGTGGGAAGTTTTGTGTTCGTGAAGTTAGTATGCACAGGGACGCAAATGAAGTTTAGAATGAATTGTAATAAGTTTTATTAATGCAGGGAATCTTATTCGATGATTTAACATCACTTTCTGGAATTCAAATAAAGTTTCAAATTGTATCATAGATTTCAAATAAAATTGTAAGGCATTTCTGGTTTGGTTGGTGGTTTGTCTTTGCTTAAAATTAGAGTAATATATTTCTTTTGCCCTTTTTTTTTATTATTATTATTTTTTTAACAATATTGAAAGTGTTACTATGATAATAAAAAAAGAAGACATTACCCTACAGCTACCTAGAAGTTAAAGATAGTGTCCAGTACTTCAAGTTTTCCAAACATGTGACTCAGGCATTTTTTATTTTAGACAAGTAATAGGCAGTGAGTGCATACTGTGCTTGGGACAGTCTTTCTGGAATTTCAGAGAAGCTGCAGGGAGCATGGTACCAAAATCATAGTAACTATCAATAGGATCCATATGTTCTTCATTTCCACTAATACTTTGAAAATCACAGACTTTTCCTGTATGTATAATTCTAGCGTTGGTTGAAAATTTCTGTGTTAAGCTGATTTCTAGCAGGAAATGCAATTCCATAAAAACCAAAACATTTGTCAGGAATCTGGCAAAATCTTGTAATTCAGCATAAAGAGGTAACAATTTTAGTTGATTCTGGTCAGAATTTCTGCTCTGCAAAAGACTTGATTATTTTGGTTTGCATCAAAATTTTGAAAAAAAACCCATGGAATACCTTGATTCCAGGAATATTTCCTCTTGAAAGAATATTCCTTTGGTAACTCAATATAATATCTATATCATTTGCACTGAAAAAATCCAATGCTTCACACATTAGAGCGTACAAAATGTCTTTATAAGTAAATAAAGGGAGCAGGTTAGAGATTTCTTACCAAACTGGTTGTCACAGAGTGAATTTTCGTATGCACCATTCTGACAACATTTTCAACTAGGCAGGTTTCTGACTTAAAATGGCAGTTATTGTCAAAACCAGAAGGAAAGGATCTACTCAGTGCATATGGAACACCAAGATCCAGAGCCAAAATAATAAGAAAAGAGTTTGATTTCAAAGCATTTCTTTGTCTTTAGTTGCTACATGGTGTGTACATAACTGCAGGATGCTGCTTCTGAACATTTAACAAGAACAGCGTCTTCTCTATCCTTATCGAGCACCAGTTCAGTTCAAGGAAATTAAGTTAGAAAACCAGAGCACTGCAGGTGTTGTGGATAGCATCTTCTTGCATATGTTGTTTTCCCAGAGAGGGAAGCAGGGGAGGAGGAGAACAGGACATTTTCTACTCTTGTGTGCTTGGAGAGTCCATCAAATTCAGTGTATCTGTTTGTAAACTCACTGATTTTGTCTTGTGTTGCAGAAATGGAATCTGAGCATTGACTTATGAATTTTCAGTTCCAGTACCAGACCATTTTAATAATTATGTAGATCAGGCTCTATGTTTGTTCTGTAAAGTGCATATGTAACCATTCTACCCAGGGTACATTCAACAGAAATTAAGCAATATTAATCTTGAATTTAAGACACCCCTCCTACTCCGGTGGCTTACATTTAACAGAAAACATGAAGATTATCCTATCCAGAATATTACAGAGTTGGAGTAAAGTATTTTTCTGTAACATAGGATTTATGTATTCAAACTTCAGAAGAGGATGGAGTTCCTGAACAAGTAACCTAAGCAGTCTGCTGTTATGTAAAGAGTAAAGGAAACACTGATTAGATATATGATGGCACTGGACTCCTCTAACACGAAGTCCTTTGTCCTACTCTTTGGGATCAATCATTTGAACCAGAGATTGGCAGTGCCATAGGAGAGGTGATTAGTTTTCCTGCAGAGACTTCCCCATGGCTTGTTAGGAGAGGAAGCCTGTTATTTCACTAAGGTAGAGATCAACTGTTGCAATGAACCACTTTTTATATATGAAATGCAAAGTTGAATTAATTAAGCTTCATACATTTGTCAGAAGCTACAAAGCTATGTTCACACTCCTCTTTTGAATCACAAAAATGTCATGCAAAACTTGGTCTACAACTTTGTCCTTTGAGTTACCTTTTTCAGAGAATAAGAAATTCTTGATTACACACCTCTGAGCAGAAGAGGATTCCACATTTTCTTTCTTTCTGAGTAAACACAAGCACACAGTTTTCTGCTTGATTCAGGAACTTCATCTATAGAGAGTGACAAAAGCTTAGACAAGACCCTGCTTCTACAGTTTAATCTAATGCTGCCTCCAGGTCCATCCTGCATATAACGTATTTAACGATTTTTCATGGGTGCCTTATTCTCTCCGTTGCATATAATATTTTGCCTTAGACAACGGAATCTAAGCAGTCTGAATCACCCTGCCAGCAAGTGCCGAGTGTCAGGTACTTCCGACTAAAGCTGGCACAGAATTATTCAACAGCCCTCTGCTTCTGGTCACCTGCCACATGAACATTTGTGTTGTCCTTGATCCACTTGCAAAGCATGTGATCTGACATCCACAGTTTCATGTTCCAGTGCTGCTCCCCCTCATCCCTCTATGCTTTAGAAAAAATCACCTAAGATAACATTGGTTTTCAGTAGAAAGTGGTAGAAAAAATTTTCTGCTTTTTCTTATTTGGGAGACGATACCACATCATTACCCTCATTTCTTCCCTTAACAGGTATAAATGAAAATAAGATTCCCAGGACTGTGGGATACTTAAATTTATTATGTTGCATATCTTTGAATCCACGGGATTAGTCTGGGACATTCCTCTCACCCTAAATTGGCACAGGCTAGGTTATCTGCCCAAATGCTGGCACTTGTGCTTGAGAGTCAGTCCCTTTGATTCATGAATATTTGGCTTTGATACAAGCATCCCTGTTACCTCTTGCACTGTGGATCTGGCACAACCCCTGTTGGTACTTCCATGAGGACATACAATGTTCCAAGCCTCCCCCACTGCGTAGACAATTCCTTAGAGGGGCAGGCTCTCCAAACACATTGTTTCAAAGAAATAAATCACTCATTCGTGAAAAATGAAAAAAAAAGAGCACAAATGCCATCAAAGAAAATTCAGGGATTTGCCGCCCACATCACTGACATCATGCTGCCAGCTAGTGAGCACTGAATAGGACTCCTTACAGCGTCCATCAATGCCACTCTTTAAATGACAATTGCCTGAAGGGGCTGCTGGCTTGTGATATGAGGTACTTCTTCCTTTGCAGGAGAAAGGCAGCAGAGGCTGGGATTTCAGCACAAGTCCCCTCAAATGGCAACAAAACATATGGTTTCTTGACCTGCCATAATATTTCTTTTTCAAAGGACTGTCCTCTGGTTTTGGAAGGCGATTAATTTATACTAGGATCAATTTATTTTTTTTTAATGGAAAAGACACATCTGATTATCAGAAAGAACTCCCTTTATTTAACTGGAGATTAGTTGGATAAGAGAAGCAGTGAGGGCTTCTTATCATTTATGGACCAATTAAAACAGACCTAAGTGAGGTTTGTCCAAGCTAATCCCAGAGCTGGCGTGCTGGGGCGTGTGATACATGGATACACTGAGCTGCCTGGAACTGAGCCAGCTCACATCTGATGCACTGTTCCCACATCAGACAGTATTGCACCCAAGCTAATAAGCCCTGCAGAGAAAACGCAGTGACAGGTCACTATGGCACAATGCTGTGTAACATATACAGTCTGGACCTAACAGCATGGGTTTCCACTAGTTGTGCTATTTCTACCACAGTTCCATTTCACGGCATAGGCATACAGTAATTCTGTACATCAGGGTCTTTCACAGCTCAGCATGTGTTTTTGCACATTCTTCTGTCTCATAGCATTGCCTTTCCACTGCTTTTCCTGTGATACTCTGTCTTGTTTGCTTCTCAGACAAATGACTCAAGTTTACCTGCAACAATCCTTGTTTCTGGAACATCACTCATACATTTGCTTATAGGGAGCTGCTTTGCCACACACCAGTTCTGCTGTGATGCTTTTGAAACTTCAGCTGTCTGAGGTGACCTGGGTAGCTGGATTATAACAATACAAAACAAAGGGAAGCAGCAAAGTTTAAGAATCTGTAGCCTTTAAATTAAGCATGGTGTCACCTTAGCTTCAGTTCCTACATGCTTCTGAATACATCTTCACATTAGCTGCTCTACATTTTTAGAGGAAGCAACGCTTACCCTGAGAGATAAAGCACAGAACAAGGAGATGCTGACCTGAGGATTTGTAGTACTTCAACAATGCAAAGAATTCAGAGATAGAAATTGAGACTATCAGGAATGATCTTTTGTTGAGTAGATGGATAGAATGATCAATGATGTCTTTCTGTAATGTCTGACAGATAGTCCAAATTTATAATCAGCATAGGAAAACAGCTGCATATCATAACCATATGGCACTGAGAATACACGTTATTTTACAGTAGTACTGCACTAATTTAAGGTCTGTCATCACTTCCATTGTGGGCCTCTGTTTCCAGCAATAAGAAACTCTCACACAAGCACTTATCCCAAGCTGAATATGATCTCTGCCAGTACGGGTCTTAGATCTATAAATGCTTTAAAAAATATTTTATTTAAATAGCTTGGCTCTTTTCTCATTACATGAGTTAAAGGTTTCGGTTTTTGCCCTCATTGTTCTAAATTCACTTTATTTAAGACAATAAAATTCCATGGATTTGGAAATGGTTAGGCATATTCCATCTGCTATGGGCCACTTTTCTGACTGAAAGAGTCATTAAGTATCTGGTGAATTTAAAAGCTACTGTATAACTATGTATATGGACATATATAGTTACATTTATGGTGAAAAAAATCACAAAAATGAAATCATAACCATTCTATGGGAACTCAGACTTTTTGTGGAGTTGTTCTACATAAGGCTGGTCAGATGACATGACCCTGTCAAAGGAAATGAAATAATATTTATTCTCCACCTGGATCAAAGTCTGTGTCTTTTTTTTGGCCTGTCTTAGCAGCAGAACTGGTATGTCTCCACCAAACCGGAAGCAGCTTTCTGGCACTGTAAATTTAGGGGAAAAGCCTGCAGTGGAGCCACAAAGGCCCTACAATCTGTCATAGACATTATGCACAATCTAAAGGAGCTATCTCCTGTGGAAAATGGCATCTCTGATTTCCGTTCTGGAAAATCTCTCCACGGCAGAGGTAAGTGTATCTCACCTGCTGTATATGCACAAGTTCAATGCTGATGTGACAATAACCATCACTCAGAAAGTTTGTGCCAATGATAAATATGCCCCAGTTAATAATAAGTTGATGAAAATCTTTTCCTGAAGGTTCATGGACCCAAATCCTCTTTTGATTCCCAGTGGCAGAGAAGTTGCTACAGCTGAATTCAGGGGAGCTACACCTCTCCAGAAAGCATCAGGAGGAAGAGGAAGGTGTTCATCCCTAAGTTCATCTCTTCCGAAATGACTGCTGTTGCTCTTGTGGGGGAGGACTACCTCTTTTTATTTTTTCCCAGACCAGTCTGAGAAATGGTCAAAGCAGTACCTCAAAAAGAATAAGAAGAGGACAGGTCTATGTGACCATCCCTCTCACTGCTCTCCCAGCTTCCAGCTACATCCCAGTGGTTTCCTGAATTGGATACATTTTTTTACATACTCATTAATTCTCAATGGATTTCAGTTTCATGAACTTCCCATGTGTCTCCTTTAATCCACACCAGATTTTGACATCCAGAATCATTCCCTTGTTATGGAATACATGTTTTTGCTAGTACATGACTAAGTGGGTGCTGGCCCTCGACTTCAATGTGCCTTGGCAATGCGAACAGCAATGATGGCATTACTTGGCAATGATTCTTCATGTCCCTGAGATGATTTGCTCTGATGTTCAGGGTCATTTTCCTCTCAGTCAAAAATTTATCCCCATGAGACAGCTGCCTGATTCTTAGTGAACCTTTTTTCCACCCCAAGAAAAAATAATCACATCAAATTGGAATATCTTTCTCATCAGAGAACACAAGGGAATTGTCCATATGACCCCAAGCCTATGCAGAGATATCCGTGGGCTATATTCACATGAGCCACTAAAAAAGATCAATAGTAGTGAATCTGTAGAAGAGAAACATTTGGTGCTGAGGCCCTATACCCCGACCCCATGAAACTCAGGAAGGGGGAGGGATAGAGGGAGGGAGGGATCCTATGTCCTAGCTGCCCCTTGAAATTGCAGTGCATTGGGTGAGCTGTAACACTGTGCCTGCCCATTTACTGTCATCCAGCACTCTCCAAGAGCACTCCAAAATGCAGAGCAAGGTACAGAAAGAGGGAGCAACCCAGATATTTTGTTCAAATGCTTACACACAGCCTTAAATAAAACAGTAGTGCAGACATATCCACACAAACCAGGGGAGCAGCATGATTTAGTCTAATAAGGCAGGCAAGGCACACACACTGCTTTACCTGAGCTAAATCACTGAGAACCAGCCCTCTGACTCCACAAGGTACTGCTCTCCACTAAACAGGTATATGATGTGACAACAGCTCTGCTTTCTCTCTCTTCTGCTGTTTAAGAAGGTAATTGGACCACCGTAGCTGGCAAAACCTGGCAGAGTTTTGTCAAAGACAACAGCGTCTGTTGGGGGCTGAATATTGGGGGTTTTATTCAACTGAAGGAAAAAGCTGAAAATTTCTTAGTAAAAATTATGTGAAAGGTTATAAGAAGAAAGATTTCTCAAAGGAAACATCACAGTGTGGTTGATTGATGCACTTTTTCTGGTTTGTGTTGTTGACTATCCTGATGAAACAGAAAAGCTAAGGAAGCAGGATGGTTTAGTAGAACCAGCAATGAAGAAACACAGAGAGACAACAGAGTTTCCACTGAAACACCGAGTCTCACACTGCCACAACCACGGGATTTCAATATATTAGGAACTAAATTCTACGCTTCATTTTACCTCTGCTGAACACTTCCCCACAGCGCAGTTGTGATGGTTTAATCTCTCCTTCTGTTTAGCTTTTAAAAAGTGAATCAAACTGCATAAGTGATCAAAGACGCAAACCTGACCCCCTGCAACTATATTACAATGTAGCACCACCTTCTGGCTATTGGAAAGCTCTTAGTGGCTACTTTACCTTTTTAGTTTTTATGGGCATCTGTTTCTTAATTCCTTTGTTGCAATTTAAAAGGAAAATATGGTGATTAGCTTTCACGGCTGCAACTATTACAGCTATCGATGTCTTTAATAGCAGCTGCTATTTTTCAAAAATAGATTTCTAGCATGGAACAGTTGGAACTGTGCATCTCAGCCTTTATTGAAGGAGCAATGTGTATGTTCATTTTTTATGATCCATAATCACATGCTGGTCCTGGGAAATATGCCACAAGGGCCCACATATGTAAGTAGTGGCAGCTGAAAGTGCATTATTCATGAAAGAAACATCAGGAACAGGGGAAATGGCATAAATAGATGATTGACTTGACATATCTTACATTTTTTCCAGGATTTATTTCCTTTTAAAGATGTGAGTTGCTTTTTTTAAAAAGAAATGTGTAGACTGCCAAGTTGTAAGGTTCTCTAGGTTACTTGTTTCTTTGAAAGCAAAGGCATTCTTGTGTTTTCATTCTGATTTCATTAGAATGGCTTTTTTACAGTATGTGGTCTTTGTTCCTCCAGGTCTCTACTCCTCCACAGTTTCATTCAGCCCTATTGTAGGTCCACTTTGAAACAGAAAGGGCAGTCGAAACAACTTCATCTCAGAAGGAAATCCTATAAATACTGTGATTGCTGAGGAGTTTAATCTGATTTCTTAACCTTTGATTCAGTTTGGATAGGTCTTAGGCCACAAAAGAAACAAATCGGCAATTTCAGCTAAAGACTTCATTTGGCACAAATCTGGACAAGGCTTAATGATAAAAGAAATGTTTAAAATGGAGAGACATTAGATGCTGCCCAAATTTCAGCTGGAAGAAAAAGAAACAAACACAAAAAAACAAACAAAACCCAACAAAACCAAAACACAACTGTAAAGGCAAATTTAGTCATATCCAATCTCTAATAGCGTTTTATAGAAATATCACAAGCAACAATGTTCTCAGGATATTTCTACTGGAAATAATGTGAGAAAGAACATTCTCACATTACTTCCAGTCAAAATGCCATAAAAATGCACAGTTGATAGCAAGCATTCTCATAGCATGTTAACAGGAAAGACCTCAAGAAAACATTTTTCTCATGACATTTCCTCTGGAAGAGGGTGGAGCTGGAGAGCACTGCCCTCCTCCTCTCCCACCAGTATGGGAATGTCTCAGGGGTGAGCTCTCCAGTGAGAGCTGCAGCGAAGGATTACAGAGAACACAGAGAGGCAGGAAATCTGACGGGGTTCCCTCTGCAAATGAGAGCAATTAAAAGCGAGGAAAGACTCCTCCATCCAAAAGAAAGCACTCAAAGAAAGGTCACAGATAATTCATAGCTCAGAGTAACTCAAGAATGAAATTATTTATACATCAATATTTTCAATATAATGCTCCCCATTGAAGTGTGTATATGAGATGAAAAAAAAGAGGGGGAAGGAAAGACATTCTGATTTGTATTATTTTGAAAAGACTTTATGTGGAGACTCCCTGTGGGCTTTTTTTTCCTGAAAATTTTGGGTGTGGAATCAAGTCCTCTGCACAAAGTCACACTGATGGTCTGAAAGAAATGAAGTCTCAGCTTGCTCAGAGGAGAGAAAGAGCCATAGTTCCTGCTAAGGCAGTGGGATAAAATCATAAGACACTCAAATAACTTGTCTGCTCTGGTTTGCATTTCATATATCACTCTGGGAAAAGGACAAAATCCTCAGTTCCCTCTTTCAGGATTCTTCTAGTTCTCTGCATGAGAGGTATTCCAGTAAGAAGAATGGACAGCAATAATTTCATCTTATTTCCCCCATCCAACTACTGTACTTCAGCTGCCAGATGGAAGCAATGACCCCTGGAAAAGGCAGGACTACTCAGTCATTTTGAAATCTTTAGTCCACCTTGTGAGATTCACCTGCTAGACATACAAGAACAGAAAAAGTTGCTTCCCCTGAAGGGTTGGGGATGGGGGAGCCCTATGTGAATAAATAATAGAAGAATAATATCATCAAATAAAAATCAGTATCCTTCCTTTCTTCGTAGCCACAAGCATGTGTCCCCTTTCTAGAGTGAATTGCTTGTTATTCTATTCCTATCTTATCAAGAAAGTAAATTTATCATTATACCTGGTGGATTGAATAAAATGTCAGATGAATTTAATCCTTACTAAATAATTTTCACAAATATCACACTTTTTGCCAAGATTAAGTGCAATTGTGGAACAGATAAAATACTTCCTACGCAGTTTCTAATGCCACAAGGTGGTTTCAACTATTCAACCATCCATCAAATTGTTTCCACTTTATAACTTCTCTTAGCTTCCTAAACCTGTTGTCTGAATGGCATGGCTATTTCTCTCAGATTTGGCACTTCTTTATCAATCCTTCAGCAAGACAAATATTTGTGGGTTCTTTTGTTTCTGCTTTCTTTCCTCCTATCCTGCAGATTTTTCCTATGCATAGCACTAAGCTTACTCTTTTATAGACCACACAAAAGAAAATAAAAATGAGACACTTCCCTGTGAATTTTCTCTAGCTACATCTTACGTCACATATCCAGAGTCAGTACATCAAAGGTTCTTTTTTTAATGAAAGTTTTTCCATAGTTTCCCTAAATCGTTTTCCTTCTCTCTTTTCTCTTTTCTTAAACCACAGTTCGCGCAGCAAGTAGAGAACAGCATCTGTGGCATGTGAGGTGTGGAGGTAAAAATGCTATGCCCCTAGCAAATCCATGTTGCCCATGAACATGAACAGGACAAGCTGATCTTGGTTAAAGGCTGACCCCTGTGACCGACCCAGTCAGTAAGTGTCGGGTAGTAGGAACATCATGAAGTTATTTACTTACACTGCTAGATAGTTTCTACATAAAGTTGTGAATGCTCCATCGCTGGCAGTGTTCAAGGCCAGGCTGGACAGAGCCTTGGTTGGCATGGTTTAGTGGGAGGTGTCCCTACCCATGGCAGAGGTTTGGAACTAGACGATCTTAAGGTCCTTTCCAACCCTAACTATTCTATGATTCTATGATTTAAGTCAATAGGAAAATATCTTTCCAACTTAAAATTCTCATCATATATTAAGACAGGAGATACATCTACTTGAGTATCTTAGCTCTGATATTAGCCACTGAGGTATTCTTCAGGTGAAAGTAAGGAGCTCCCATAGTTGACAGACAGATGATCTGCTCTGATCAGAAGTTACATTTCCTTGGTTCATTATTTCAGATGTTCAACTGCTAAATATTATTGGCCAGTACAAATTATTTTAGAAATAATGGTATTTAATTTATTTACTGCATAAACAAAATTCAGCTGAGAGTGGAAATCCACCATGTTAATACTATACATTGAATGAGGCAGTCCCTGACCACTCAAAATTGCAGTCTATACTGTAAATAAGGACTTCCAAATTAAAATGAACTGCTCTAGTTTTACAGCTAGGGGCATGGCAGGGAGGGAAGGACAATGACACAGAGCTGAGGCGTCATGGTATCTTATCGAATCTGATGGAGATTCAAGGATCTGGAGTTTGTCCTGCAGATCAGTGGGGCCAAAGAAGTTTTCCTTCCCAGTAAGTGCTTTCTTCCACTGTGTATGACTTTATAAGAAATGTGTATGGGAGAATACATAGTATTCAATGACCCGAAGTGTTCTTTATTTGAAAGTAAATTGCATAAACAAACAAAAAAAACCCCTCTTGTCTCAGTTGTATCTCTAATTTAGGGCTTCTTTCATACTCACATGTTCAAATATGAACAAACTAATAAGAATCTTTCTTTGTGCAGACTATAGGAGCCAAGTCTTTCCAAAGGTTTCCAAACTGTCTTTTGAAGTCTGGGTTTGTTTATTTGCTTGTTTATTTTAAGTAAATCTCCTTGCAATTCCATGCTGGTTTTTTTCCTGCTATATGTGACAGATTTAAAAACAAAAAAAAAAGGGAGTAAGCCATTCCTGAGAGTTTTCTACCTTTGGTGCAGTAGCAGTAAGTAAGTCAGTTATAGGGTGCTTGGGGCACAATCCTTCAGTTTATAATTAGGGCTCATTTTGTACAGAACAAAGTGGTGGTAGACAATAAAAGTAGATGTGTATATAGACATAGGCACATATCTCCTCTAGAGTGTTTCAACACAAAGTTCTCTGCCTTTGTAGTAATGGAATAAACCCTATAGATTTTCCAGAATCCTGTTTGAATTTAAGGGGGCTTTGATACAGTGCTATCTGCATGAAATTTTTGGTATGGAGTCCTAAAATCATCTACGAGGTGTCTGAGAAACTCCCACTTAAAGGCTGACACCATTCCTTTTCAACTCATCTATATATCATTAAAGGGAAACCACTTCCAGAAATACCATTACTAAAATATAAATCCAATCACACTTGGCCAAATACTTCTTCAGTAGCCCTGAATTAATTCAGACTCAAATTAAAAGCCTCAGATGTAGCTTGATAATGTCTATACTAAGCATCTGAAAGTCTGCAGAAGTTCCCATTTAGCTTGACATCATAAGGGCAGTTCTTGGAAGAGTTCAGCCTTGCCTGTAATGATACTTCAGGTGCTTTTCTGCTGTATGGCTGGTAATTTGAAATCATTAAATAGCTGAGATAAAAAAAGAACATTTGTGAGGCAACATAAAAAACCTAATAATAAATAAAAAGAATGAGAAAGCTATTTGGGATTTAAACCAAAGTTCCTGAATGCTATTTCTGCAGTATCTGATGAGCTCTGATTAACAGTATAAAATTATCAAATGGAAAAGATCCAGCTGGTGATGAGTGCGGACTTAGTGACAAATTGCTCAAGAATATATTATCTCCATCTTTCTAGGCATACCAAAGCTGTGAACTGTGAAGCCAGTGATATTTCTATGGGGGAATTCTTTACTTCTTTTTTAATTACCTAGATCATTTAGCCGGATTATTTCATATTTCAATTGCTACTTTTGTTTTTCTCTTGCTGTCTAAGTATAAAACTGAAAAAACTGTTTTGTACAAGATCCTATATTTCTTTCTTGTTGGACTCATTACTACAGTCAGAATAATTCTTTATGAAATTTTTGACAAATCTAACTTTTCATTCATCCATTACTTCATTGAGTGCAGAAGGACAGTTCATGGGAATATTTTCTCAGCAGTGTGCAGGAAGGGTCTATATCCTGGCAGTGCAGATAGCTTGTCAGGATGTGGCTGCTCTGAAATGATTAATAGAAGCTCATGTTGCTGAGCAACCTTAATGAAGCTAAGGATAATCAACCCACCACTTGCACAGATATCTGGACTCATACACTTCCCCATGTGTTTTCTGTCATCCAAATCCTACGTTGTACGAAGGTACCTGAATTAGCCCAGGAATGTGACATAAAAGATCCAACAGAGAAAGTTGGAGAAACTGATTAAAGGATTTAAGATTTCAAAGGCAATGATCCATCTGGATTGGTTGTTGAAGAGGGTGAGGGTGTCCAGAGATGGCAAAAGAAGGATCCCCGACCCTCCTGACCCTTTAGTGAAAAGAAAGGATGAGAAGGCAAATGTTGTGCTCATTTGTTTATTTTTCTTTGTGTGATTTAGACAAGGGGAAGGGAATGGAGCACTCTGGGTGGTCCTGAAGCTAGTTTCCTCATGAAACTGGGAGAAGGTTCCCCTTTTAATCATAGTTGTGAATGGGGGATGAGATTAGAGAATAAAATTTTTCTGTATTTGTAAAATAAAAACTTTTCCTCTACCTTTCTGCCTGGCTGCTCCATGGTTCTGCTAAAATGTCTTCATATAATTCAGGAATGAGTTTACTGGAGAAAGCTCCCCTTTCCATATTTGTCCAGAATCAGAGAAGTATCACTGAAAGACAAGGAAGACCTGTAGTTGCTGGCCTTTCATCTTTTTCTCAAGGTATGCTTGTGGGGCAATATCATCTCAGTCCTGCTAAAAAGTTTTAAATTTTACTGACTAAAAAAAAAAAAAAAAAAAAAAAAAAAAAAATGCACAGGATTAATTTACACTTCCTGGGACTAATTTTTTTTTTTTCCATTTATGAAATGACTGCAGTATGCCTGTGCCTATTTCACCAGAGAGGCAGTAGTGCCCTGTTGTCCCATTCCTGCCCAGTAGCCTTTCCAGACCCACCAGAACTCTCATTTCTCAATGTTTCCTCCATTTCAGGGCTCTCAGGGAAATCAAGAGCTTCTTGCAATTGAAGTAGGTCAGTGTCTTCCTCTGGCAAGAATGCTGCTGAGAGTGTGGCAGCCCAGGGGGATTAGGACAGCCTGCTTAACACTGCTGCATGTAGGAGGGTTAGGATGAATTCCTAGGTTTCAGAGGTGAAGCCAGTAACGGCGTATGTTAGTGGAATGGCAAGGCTCAAATGGGGCGTGCTTATCTCTGTAATTACTCCATGAGCGTAGTATGTAAATGTTGCAGAGCTGGGCTCAGACCTGGCAGATTTTCAAGGATGAAGATATTCCTCATTAAACCTGTGTCAAAATAGCCATGTGAATTAATGTTTTGATTCCTGTGAGTTCTCACTGTAAATATTCAAGCTTTTTGAGAAGAAGATTTTGGTACAAATGTGGGTGTGCGATAGATATAGTAGCATGTTTCCTTAGGAAACTGAATGCTTCCATCCCAAGGAGACAGCCAAGTGGCCTCATGTATTCCATTTCTTGTTGCGTCAGGGTTTCTGCTAAACAGTGGGGAAAAAATGCCTAGCATTCTTCCCTCAAAGGCCTCGGTTTGTGAAACCACGATATCCAATGAATTGGTTTTTGTATATGTGTATATTGTGATACAGGACTTTCTCCAGGGAAGCGTACTTGCTGAAATTGGAGCATTGAAGTTCAATGTCTCAGGTCTTTTTTGGGGTGTCTTTCAAAACCAATTTGGGATTACACAGACTACAGAATGTTCAACCTATGTCATGGTAGCAGTAGTCTGAGGCACATTAGGATACATTCACTATTCATTTAATCCCATGAAAATCCATTTACTTTAGTAAAATATCACCAGTTCACAAGAGGAACAATTTTGACTGCCTGTGTTAAAAGAGTTGCAAAATGGCAAGTAGATAATTTCATGAAGAGCCATTGTGCTTGTGGCTGTATAAACATGAAATGTTTAAAAATCACTGTATCCTATACAGTAAAAGTCTTGAGCTTATAGATCATTATGACACTCTCTGAAACAGCACAACCAGTGTTGCTGTCTTGGTAGATGAGTCAGTGTTGAGTTGTTCATTCCATCCTGCTGCTGGATAAAATCTTTCCCAGGAAGATAAACATCACATGGCTATGTGTGAAGATTATGAAACTCAAAATTTTGTGAGTTATGTTTAAGATGAAAGAATGATTTGTAATTGCATCTATAGACTGTAAAGGACTTTATCAAGAAAGATATTTTATTGGAAAATAAAGGTAAATCTTTCATATTTCCTCTTTTTGGGTAACAGAAACCAGATACCTTGTTTGAAGTTAAGGAGTATGCCAACAGCAGAATTGAGAAAGGAGCAAAGGTATCACAGTATCAGGGCTAATAAATAAAGAGGGCAGCCTGCTGCACAGTGTTGCATTAAAACTTGAGAACACATTTGTGAGTTCTGTTTAGTTGGAACTCAGATGAGTCATGGACATTTGTCCTTACTTCCTAATTCTGGAAGCAAAAAATAAATGCTCATCTGAGGCCACTTTTTAAAAGTAGCCTCAAACATAGTAACCATAGCTAATTGTAAAATGACTCTTTTATTTATTGGTAGCTTGCATAGTTCAGAGAAGAATTACTAATATCACAACCTTTTAAACAGAAACAAGCATGCTCAAGGAAGACAGCTGTTTTCAGAGTGTCAGCTGGGAAAAATACCCCAACCACTCTTATTTGATGAACAAACATACTTTCGTGATTGTCTACACTCATACCCATCTGTCAGAATGGCACGATGCCCAGGCAGAAGCTGGCCAAAACTTTTGCCTTGGGCATTGATGCTGAGCAACAATAGGTGTAGATGGGCAGTATGGGTAAGAGCGCATATAAAATGTCTTCAGCTTCTTTTTTTGTGCCAAGTATGGCATATTGGAAACAAATGTCTCCTTGTATATCATTTGGAAACACTGAGTCCCCAAAAGGAAATATTGCCTAAAAATTCCATGTTCTGTGGTCACCACTACATCACATACATGTTGGTGTTAGGCTCAGAGTGATTACCTTGCCAGAGAAGAATGCTGTGGCTGATGCACACCATGTGACAAGATGGTCATAGCCACTGCTTGCAAGGATGAGTGCTAACTACACAGCAGGGAAATACACTTTAGAAGCGCTGATCCAGCTGCTTTTTCACGCAAATGGTCTTCATTTCCTGGAAAATGTGCAGTCTGTGAAAAGATCAGAACCTGGTTAGTTAGCAGCTGAAGGGATGTGAAATTACAGAGAGACAGTAGCGTGACATTTTAAAAATTGTCACATTTGCATGAGGAATAACTACAAAAGAAGAGAAGCTGTTCTACTGCATAGATTATCTTTGTAGATAACTTTGATAAGAATGTGTTAAGAGCACTAATATGATAAGAAGAGCATATATGGATGTGGTGCCAGCATTTTTAAGATGGAGCCACAAAGCCTTTTACTCTTTCAACAAAATGGTGCAGAGCTAATAAGTTTTAAAGCTAGTTTTATTTTAACAAAAACTAGAAGGCATTTGCAAAATTAAGAAATTGATTGATACAGAGTAAGGCAGGATGAGCTCTTTCCTGCAGTCGTTACAGTCTATTGGCATTTAGCGCTTTTCTGAGATACAGCAAACTCTACAGAGACAAGCTCTAACACTCTCCTCCTTGCCACAACCTATTCCATGCCTGGTTGTCTGTGCTTTTTTCTCAACAGTGTCTTACTCTCTTCTCAGACTTCTGGCTCTTTGCAAGCTGTCACTGCCTTTATTCCTACCACCTCTTACTCTACAGAAGTTTATTCCTCATTGTGCTAACTAGACCAAGGTTAATAGCCTATATACACCCCATCTCTCTTAAGGGATACATAATTGTGTCCTTCCTCCAGAGTAGGAAAAAACCCTTACAAGCAGCCATAAAGAGAGCAATGATTTAGGACAAATCATTATAAATAGCAAGCAAATAAAGAAAAGAGGTTGAACTCTAACTTATTTGCAGAGCTTTAAATAATTTTGTTAAGTTAGCAAGATAACTTTATTTATTCCTGTAGTTCTTACATCTGTTCAGTACATGTGAAGGGAAAGTTAATCTGTGCCATATTTCTAGGAAAGACAGAAGAAAAAATGCTGAAAATTTTATCAAAATGTATATCATGGTTCTGAGTCAAATTTTGTTGACTATATTTTCATTTAACACTTAATTTCTCCAGGGTGTATATATACTCTTTCATAGCATACATATGGAAATATTTTCCCAATTCTGGACTTCTAAAACTCTCCAGTTTTTTTGGATGCTTGAGAAATTGATCTGGCAAACTTCTGTGAGAGAAAGCACAATATTGAATCTCAGCAGTCATACAAAACCCCAAACAAACAAACATAGTTTTTACTGGGATTTCAGTTTTGAAGATTTTTTTCAAAATTTAGAATTTTGAAGCCTCTTACCTGACATATGCTTCTGTTTCTTCTGTGGAAAACTGATAAACAATGTCAGCATTTCTAGAATGCACAGGCACTGTGCAGGTTGGAACTAGATGATCTTTAAGGTCCTTTGACACCCTAAGTATTTTATGATTCTACGGTTCTATGTTGAGGGAAACAAGTCCATCTTTCTTTGGTGAAGATATAATTTACAACAACCTGCTTGAGCTGGGAAGTTCTTGCTGAATTTTTGCCTAGTGCAAATTTGCATAGTGAAGCCAAGTTCACTCTGATTCCAAGAAACTGCAATTTCTCAGAAGTCAGGCAATTTAGGTTTCTTCTATCAAAGCTGAAATATACATTTCTTCATACATATTCCTTATATATTTTCTGTCATTCCTGACTTCTACAACTGTTTAACTCATCTTTTACCATTATGTGATACAGATATATATTAAAAAAAGAGATAATTTATATCTAGATGAAGCCCATAATAGGACTTGTGAGCTTCTTTTAGGGACAGGTGCCCTGTAACTTGCTTCAGTCTCAGTCTCGTGTATGATAATCCAATTGCAAAGCTAAACAACATGATGCAAAGCTAAACAACATATTTTGACTTTTCATTTTCTTTAGTGTTCTTCCCCACTTTCATGTTGTTTGTGGTTTCTTATTTGGCTTGTTTGTATTCTTTTTTTTCACTTTACTAATTTTCTGGCTACCTGACAATGCTTCCTGCTTTTTATTCTTTACCCTCTTGAACTCTAAATTGACATTTGCACGCATGAACAGTGAGTACAAGCAGCAGCATTTTGCACCCTTTATGCAGCGACCTAAGTGATTAAGTCCAGCATAACACAATGGGGAAGCAGACCCATACTATTAAGATGTAAGTAAAGTCTTCTTAAGCACTTTTTATTAGCCTAGTTTACAGCTTAATGAATTGTGTGGGCATTCAGATTTGTTTATATGCAGGTGTACAAGGAAAACACTTCCAGCAGACAGTGGTTGAATTGGAGTGTATCTTCAGAGCATGATTTTTCCAGAATAGCTGGATGAAATGATGAGCTTGTAATGGCTGCTCAATATAGAAGACAATAGAATAATTTTGTTTGGGGAAAGTATTTATCAATATAGAAATAAATCTTGTCCTATGGCTGTAGAAACAACCAAACAAAAAAGTGCAATCTTTTGAAATTAGACTACTGATTTTCCAGTCTCCCTGTTGCAATAACAGTGCCATTTCAGGGCCTATTAGAAAGAGATGCTCATGAATCTCAGTGATTTATTTGATATTTGTATCACATACACCCCTTTCCTTTCTTAATGACTGCATACATGACACACAGATGCCAGCTGCAGCTGTAAATGGTGGATTTGGATCTGTGGATGTGAAAGTCCAATCCTACAGTCCCAGATAGATTCTCATCGAAATCCAGGCCCTTTAGTTTTCCCCCTCTGTGTAGCTCCAGCTATGGTAGTCAATGTTCAGCTTAGCTCTTTCAAGGCTCCTAGCTTTCCTGAAAGTAGACTGTACAAATTGAATTTTGGAGATCTGAGTCTGGAATTCTGCTTATTGAGACTTAGTTGGATTTTAGTAGTAAGAAATTCACTTTTGAGTCTTGCCCTGGACATAAACAAGGTACCAATGAGTATCATCATAATTAACACAATTTAATTGCAGAAAAGAAAATTTATGTATTTAAAGCTGCAATGACATAAAGTCAGAGAATGAGGCAATTACAGCAAAACATAAATGAAAACTATATCTGACAGTATTGTAAGAAAAATAACCCAACAACCCTTCACCAATATGTGCGTGTGTATGTATGCGTGTGTATGTGTTCACACAGAGATGATATCATACCTCACAGAGGATTGTCATTGTCTATTCATTCATTAGAAGTAATTGTTTTTAATTTTTGTCCCTACTGACCTGCAGGCAGATGGTTAGCATGAATACCATTTTTATCTGGACACCAGATCTGGCCAGACCGCAATCTGTTGGGTTTGATCACTAAACTGGCAGCTGCATTACAGACCTGCTCTCTTTGTCTCTGGGGACTGCAGATTGGATGCACTGAATGTGAACTTCTGCAAAACATGGGGCTTTTTGTCATTTTCACTTTGCTTTCTTTTTATGACCATCCGGTAAATGTCAGTACAGTTAAAAGCTGATTGAATCAAACCGTACCAAAAAAAAGCAATTTTAGTTACAAAATTATTTTTCACTCATATGAAAAGTAAGAAAGTAAATGAGGCTTTAAAAAGCAAATATACATGTGTATGCAAATATGAAAAGGTAATTTAATGAATTCTTAGTTGGAGGAAAAAGATCTACATATGCACACTATTATTATCATCTAAAAAATCAGGGCATTGTGTTGTAGGACATATTTCTGAAAAGAAACAAAGGACACAGGTTTTTTTTTTTTAATTGTAGGGTTTGCACATGGAAAACTTATATGATCTGTAATACCAAGCATGACATAATTGCACGATGTACAAAAGTAGATAGAGGTTTTTGTCTCTACCTTATATCCTTGCTTTCACAAAGACTTGAGAATGTGCATAACTTCGAACATGTGAGCAGTAACCTTATGTTAAACACATTGTATACACTGTATTTATTACATTTTTTTTCTAAGCATGTATGCAGATCTCAGTTGCATCAGAGTTATTTTTACCTTCTTTTCCTAATCCTTATTATGGCAAAATTACCTAAAGTTTAATGAAAGTTCTGCCTGAGTAAAGACTCCAATATCCTCTTCATATACTCTGCTCAGATGGAATAAAAAGAAAAAAATCTGTTTCAAACATTCTGATTACTATGTTCCACCTAAAACTGTCAGAATAACTTAAATAGTTTGTAGCTTAATGTAAAAGGCACCTATTTACCACAGCAAGCATTTGCCCTCCCTTTATAAGATGCCAGTGATATCAATCCAGATTTGCTTTCGTGTAGCCGTCTGATGTTTATCATAGGACAGGGCTATTTGTAGAAACTTCTCATGACACAATGGATTTCATTTGTTACCAGTAGGCTGCGCCACAAGTAGAATTCAGAGACAAGGTCTGTAATCTTATAGTACAACTTCCCATCTTATTTATACATAGGCAACATTTAACTTTTATCCAACTGTCATTTACCTTACCTACTTTTAAAACTTGTCTTAGGATTCCAGTCCTGTGTACTTACAAAAGGAGACATGAATTAAATAGTATGTAGTTAAACGCCATTAGAAGGGGTAGCTTCCTAGACCCTTTTTTAATTTCCATACTGGTGAATATTTAACTGTGAGCCCAAGAAACAATTATGGTTCCTCTATTTTGACGTAGGAAAAGAAGCTGGATTCTTGTCTGCTCAAGAAACTCCTTATGCATTCTTTATTTTAATATCACAGATAAAAGATATATAAACAGCATAAGGAACAGGACCTTAGAAAGTCTTTTTTGTGTGTTACAGTCAGATGTGCTTTACTTAGTGCTCCCCCTGATGCTCTTCTGGCCACTTGTACAGCTTCAGTAGAAAGGGCAGAGAAGATGCCAAATCCAGATCTTGCACTCTCAGACAACCACTGTACTTCCTGGAGAAAAGATTGTTTTTCCTCCTGTTAGACATCTGCCTCTGATGGTGAATCAGTTTGGCATAGTCTGGTGCATAAATAGATAACAAGAAAATGGTGAATTCAGGTACCTATCTAGTGAGTTTACCAACCTAATTTTGTTCTCTTGGCTCTCTCTCTGTTTGTTATTTGTGTCATTTTGGAACAGTTAGTTGCCAGAATTACTTCCTTTGTTGTAAATAGAAAGAAAGGAGTATATTTAGAAGGTGGTTTACATCCCTTAGCTCTCCACTCTGTAAATACAATTCTCTCTGATCCTATACCATATGAAAGAACTCAAGATTCAGCAGTGAGATTTCCCCATCCTCACTAACAATCCAGTACAGATTGCTGGGTTGCACGCAAAAGCATGTGAGAAATGAGATAGGCAAAAATAGATGTCACAAAGGAATTTAAAGCTTCATTAAGCATCATTGTGGTGATTACACAAGGGAACATGTGCAACAATGATTAATCTTAATGAAAATATTCTCTCCATGACGGTAGAAATAGATCCATATGAAAGGATATTCACAGACCAGTCAAGACAGCACATACTCATTATGTGAACCAGTCCTCTGCTTTCAGAGCCTGTTTGAGGTCAACATTCAGCTTTAACAATGTATTTCTCAAGTGCTGGGAATATCTAAGATAGATGTGTTATGAGAGTAGGACATCTTGTGTTTCCAAGGATCAGTTTGAATGCCAAAAGCTTGTGCAGGTGGTGTTACAGCAGCGTGGTTGGACTCTCCTGGACAGGTGGAGCAGTGCAGATGGACATAGCAGAAGAGGCAGATACATGCTGCCAAACGCATTTCAATCACCCATATTCCGCTTACATGATTTGGCATTGAAAGCCAGCAACCTTTTCCAGTGCTCCAGCAAATCTCTCATACCTGCCAATTTCCAATATTCAAAAGTGGAGCCTGCCTCTCCAGATGCCATTTCCTCAGCAAAAACCTCCTCCAACTCTCACACCCAAATCACATTGGATTTGTTGTGCAAGTGCAGGCAAGATAGCTGGTGTGGTGGCTATGTATTCAAGTGCACCCTGATGTATCAGTGTCACTGCAAATGTGAGACAGGATTGCACTTTGCTTGCATACGAGCCTTACAACAAGGATTCAGAGATTATCAGTAAGTAGGGAGAAAATAGGAAAAAATGTAATAGTGTTGGCAAAAATACAGTCATGTAGCAGATCATACACCAGAAGCTTTCTGAGCATTTCTGGAAACAGGAATTTCTATTTTCTTCTCTGTTTCCAGAGGAGGAAATTACACTTTTTTCAAAATAGAAAATTTCATTGTCATGTAAGATCATAAATTCTTTGATTGTTTTTTACCCCCAATATGCCTAACAAAATGAAATTCACCTGAGACACAACCCTTGTTTGGAGGCTTTCAACCTGAGAAGCTATATTTTCACAAAGTTTGAAGCAATTTTAGGGAAGGAAAAGGCAAACGGTATTCACCCTTTGGTGTAGCTACTCTTGTATTGTAGTAATAAGCTATCAGAACCAGCCTATGAGATAACCTTCACCTCATCTCTTGCTGCTCCTTTGCTCTTTGCAACTAAATGCCCTGAAGTCATACTTTCAAGCACCAGAGCTTGAACTGTAATCTGTTTTTTTTTAGCAGCTCTTAAACTTCTCTGGCACTGATTACTCTCACACCATGCCTATTATTGATCACTCAAATGCCTTTGCTTGCATTGCTCCCTGAAACTAATCATAATCCCCCACTCCTTCTTGTTATTTCTCCCAGGACATCTTCTGAGATGCAAAACCACTGGTGGGGCCTTTTCTCTAAGCAGAATCCCTGCTGGCACTGGGGGGCTTGTTCCATTTGTTCCATGCATGTCTGCAAGCTGACAGGCAGTGAGTTCCAGGCAGAGATGTACACAAGTGACCTCACTTCTCTGTCTGCTCCTTGGACCCCTCGTGCCAGGAGAGCCAGTCATCGGTGCCCCTCTTAGCTTGACAATCTTTCACACAGCTCCTTGTTTGCAACAGCTGGAAAAGTTCAACTTGCTGTCACATGAAAGGGAGCAAGAGGATGAGAGCAGGGGCAGCAAACCGAAATGTGAGGTGTTCAGGAGGAAAGGGGGAAAAGAAAGAGGAAATTCATTAGATGAAAATCTGGCTGCTGCAAAATCTTTTAGTACATCAACCCAGCATGGGGTCTGAACCTGTGGTGTAAGAGCCCAACTGTGTCCTCTGTTGCTTCATTACTATTTTATTGATTTCAGAGGGGAACATAAATCCAGGGCAGCCTGCCTGCCTTAGCAAAACACAGGGCTGCCAAAGTTAATGTTCTAAAAGGAGGGAAATTTTGGAATAAAACATGAGGGAAAATGAGTCTATAATGTACTGTAGTTTGTCTAAAAGGCAAAAAGAGCTCGCCACTATTTTGAATTATGCTATACTTTAATTTTCCAAAGAAATTAAAGAATGTGGAGAAAGCACAATATAAAACTTCCTCTAAATAGAGAGAAAGCAGCAGCTTGAAACCAAAGTGACTGGATAGTTTCCCTACAAAACACGGCTTGCTACCGCAAAAATAATTTAGCACAAGGGGAGTTTATTCTCATTACTGGAATCAAATACCTGTAGAGATAGAATGCAGAAGTCACCAAGAGAAGTATTATAAATTGGTATTATATTATAATTAGCAATATGTTATTAATTAGTGTTATAAACTGGAATATTTCAGAAAGCTCATTGCCTATTTCAGGGGCTACAATTGAATAGAGGGTTTCTACCAGTTTATCACCCACAGGGACTGCTGAGCTCTTACATCGAACTAAGAACAGAATTCCTGTGCTGTTCACTAAACAGCACATGATCCTTGTAGCCACTTTGGTCCCACGTACACAAAACCCCTTAACATCCAGACTGGTACAAGAAAGTGAAGGAGGTCTGACATTTCAACACCACACACTGATAGCTTTGTGAACACATGCATGAGTTTTTCTGTGGAAAGAAATGCAGAATTAGAGGAGTCCTTGTGGCTACTGAACTGGAGGTAAGTACAGTATTTTCTATCAGTCATTAACCTCTTCACCTTCTGCCTTTGCTCCAGATGTTTCCTTTCCTTCCTCAAATTTCTAAATGAAGGAGCAGCATGTGAGAAACCCTGCAACAGGAGAAACTGGAGGAATTCTACACACCAACGGTATTGTGTTATGTTGGACCCAACGCTCACACCTCAGTAAATAGAAGTACATCGAATTGCATGTGTTTATTTAGCAATGGAGTACAGGCACAGTGCCAGCCCCAGCTGGTTATGGCAGTGCACTTTTTTCCATCAGGACTAAAACTGTTGCTTTGCAAGAACAGAGCTCTGTAGCAAGTGTACATGGAATAAACAGCTCCAGCAACATCTTATTTTGATTTCTAAAGTGTTTAAGACCTGAATGTTTAAAAACCCTTTGGAGTATTTATCTTTTTTAATTAAGGTCGCAACAGTCTTTTTTAACCTGGCCAAGAGCTCCTCTGCTTCCCAAGTTCCACTGTTTAATCACAAAGCTGCATGAAAAAACATTTTGCTGCTTCTATTTTGAATTTCCCATCTTATACCTCCTTGTTCTTATTCCAGGAAAACAAAGAGAAGTTCTTATTCATCTTCCCTAGACTTTTCATGTTTTTCAGACCATTCTGGTTTTCAGATCACATCTTTTCATCATGGTGTTCCTGATTTGTGTCTATTTAAAGTACTTACCCTTTCTATTACTCTTTGCAAAAAATATCTTTTTTTTTCAAGTTCTTGACCATTACTGTTGATTTTACTTAGACATCCTTGATTTTACAGTAACATTTGGAGACAACGAAGAAGAGGAAGAGAGCCTTGCTTTTGAATTGCTCCCTAGAGGACACTGTCTTTCTACATTGACTACGTAAGAAACCATACTGACATCTTATAAGATTTTCTCTTTATCGCTGTACATGAGCAGAGGTTTGTATTAATCTGTGTAAAACAATTCTCCCAGAGAAACTGTAACTACAGTAGATACAGAAACAGAAAAGCCTTAAAAAATACCATGGTGAAACTGGGCCCTGGCAAGAGTTGTGCATCAATAAACTCCAAATAAAAGTAATGAAAAGTACGTAAACAAATTCTTTGCTGCATATTTTAACATATCATAAAAATCATTAACAAATAAAACCATGCAGAATGTATGCATTAATAAAATATAATTTAAATTTATAAGTCTGTAAAAATTAAACAAGTGTAAGTGGACTGTATTAAAATGCATGAATATTACACAGCAAGTAGCCAACTTATTTAGCAATTTTGTTTCCACAGAAGTTCCATATGAAATTTAAAATATGGATTAGCATAGCTCTGTAACTATTGTTCTGGTCCTCATTGATACCTTGTGTGATATAATAAAAAAAATACAGAAATTTCATTGATTTTATCCACAAAATGTACCTAGCAGTTCATTTAATCCCGCAATTCTTGTATTAACCATTAGTTTGTTTCATATCTACAATATATAAAAATGCATCTAGTAATGGTTATAAAAAATGTAAAAAGTGTGTAAACTCTTTAAAAGTTAAAAAAATATAGATACTAAAAAGTCTGCAGAAAGATGTCCTTTGAATATGTCTTCTCATTCTTTCTTTCAATGTTACTCACTTTCTTGTCCCTCTTTTTACCTTCCCCTAAGTTTTGGGCACACAAGCTGTCTAGCTTGAGATTTCATTACTTTCAGGAAGTTCATATAAGCTGTGTTTTTCAAAGATGCTCACTGAAGAACCAACTCTACTTTTATGGAAATAACTGTTTTTGAAAATCCTGTTCTAAACATCAGGTTACAGACCTTAGTTTCATTAATACATACATATTTCTGAGTAAAGAAAAGCCACTGGATGGCCCAATGAATTTGGATATTGAATTTTATTCATGAGAACCTGAATTGCCAGTTTAATTAAGTGGGGAAGTGTAAAAATATTTTCAAATTTGTATTTGTTTCCTAAATATGTAATTTACTTGTTTAAAGTATGGATTTGTGCTCATTAAGTTCTGATCTTTTTCCTATGCACAAGAATACTGGCATTTATTATTAATGTGATGACAAAACCTCAGTGAGACCCCTGGAAAGGGTCAGCTGCAAGTATAAAAACTTTGTTTTCAAAGGCTTTATGTGACCAACAAGGTCTATTTCCTGGCTAATTACATGAAAAACTGCACACAATGGCGCTCTCCTGTGTAACTCACACAACATTGCAATTCATTGTCATGGACATTGGCCGTGCATTTGACACTTTCCAGTGTGAACTGTGATATCTGAGACCTAAAAGAGTCAGTGACTGAACATGAAATTAAAACACAGCAAACTGAGCCCTCCCCAAATTTGCACCAAGCTGTGAGTGCAGACTAGGCTACAGCCAAATACTAAAAGTCAACGCAATGCAGTACATATATACCCCATTAAGGAGAAAGACATTCCTTACTTTTTCATAAGTTTTCTCTTTCTTTTCCACTGGGAATCATCTTGGCAACTCAAGCCCTAGAGTGAAGCTTATAAACTGCTGGTGTTTAGTGACCATCTGCACCAATGGTTCCATTATCTGAGGCTGGAGATTGATTTTCTTTTTTTTTTGCATGTTCACTTACCCTAATGCCCTGGAGTCTGCAATAGAGCCAGCAGCATATAATGCAAAGACAGCTTTTAAGACATCAAAAGTGAAAAAGCATCAGGAGTATCATTATATTCTGAACCTTTTGTAGTAGATTTTTGTCTAGCCCTATTGTAACAGGAATCCACTGATGTTGGCTAGGCCCCTCTGCTCTTTTCAGAAGGTGGTTCATAGGTCCACCCTATGTAAGCAATGTCTCTGTTATGAACAGCAGCCAGTATTATGTACATCAATTTCATATACAACCAGTAACTCAGCAGGCAACAGGGGATGCTCATGCAGATTTGGAGGCTGGAAACTTGGGTATCGAAAAGACTACCAGACCTCAACAAATATTTTTAGTGGCATGAATAGTATGCTCAAAGTTGGGTCAAGTAGTATTGCTGTTCCTAAGCCTTTGCCACTGATTACTGTAATTCCTCTTAGGAAATGTTTCTTTTCTCCCTCATTGAAGTGTCAAAGGCCCAGACAAATACGAGGGGAAATGAACTCTTTAATTGACCATGTAGGAGGAGAACTGAAACTGGTCAGGCATAAAGACCAGGGTCTGAAAAGGGCATGCAGCAGTTGCCATTGTTCTCAGCAAACTGGTCTTAGCAGGACCTACCCGATACCAAAATTTTTAAGAATCTGGCTACTTATTTAGATGCCTAAATGGGATCTGAATCCTGCAAATCTGTCTCTTTGTATCTAGTCAGTTTAACTATTTAGACATTTCCTCCTTTCTCCCTCCTCAAGAAAACCCCACAAGATAAAATCATGTGAATAAAGAAGTGGTTGGCCTTTCAAAACCTTGGACAATGCTCCCCTTAAGACCCTAGTAAGAAAACAAATCTCCTTCCTGTCAGTGCCAGAGCAGAACTGAAGTACCTTCAACAAACCTGAGACTTTTAAATTGCTTTTATTCTCACCACTTCTGAGACTATAAAGACACCTACTACACATGTAAAAATACACAAGAAAACAGATACCATTATTATGACATTATGTATATTCAAAATGCACTCTTCATTTTGGTCTACTGCTCTATAAGAGTCATCCACTGGAAGTATACATTAGTGTATCTCCATACTACCTCTGTGACGTAGATGTATGATAATGTTTCCACTTAAAGATGGAAGTTATGGGAAAAACAACAAATTTAACTGTAGCCTCATTCAACATTTAAAGTCTTAATACATTCCTGAGTCTGGACCTTCAGACACAAAGTTATGCAGGAGCATAGTTCATATTTAAATTATATTTTCTGCATTTCTATACAAAATATAGACTCTCATAACATCCTCTGAGGGTGCCTAGGCAGAACAGTACTAAGAGACTGAAGAAGCCTCTTTTTATATTATTATTATCATAATTATTGATTATTTATTTATTTATTAATGTTCTCAAAGTGCCTAAAAATCTATTCTCATATTTATGGACATAAACATATCCATATTAGCACTTAGTGATGATTGATTCTTAAAGACTTTGAGGTTACAGGATTTGCTTCAAATCATGCTTACTGTTGTTTTAAGTATCTTTCAATATATTGCAGAGTAACTCATGCCTGCAACTTTCCAACAAACTTTTTCTTTTTAAATAGATGCTGCTATAGTAAAGAAAAACTGTAGCTACACAATGTTTAAGTCAACGAAATAAAACTCTATAAGCCTGTGAAATAAAATATTTTGATTTTATAATGAAAAATCTATGGCAGATAAAAGACAAAACCAGTTTTTATTTATTGAGTTGTCAGATTCTGTCCTGGTTTTGAAATGAAAGAAAATCAAGAACTTTCAAAGAATTACAAGGTTATTTAACTATCTTATCTGAAGCAGATATTTAAACCTGCTTCTCCAATATCTTGTCTCAGTCCTTTAAGTACAATCCCAATGTGTTGTGTTAGAGCTCTTCTCCTTCCATAAATATTTAAATACTGGCATATACCAGTGAAATACTTATGATAAACTTCAGTGAAAAAACATTAAAATTTTCTTTGATTAAATAATAAAGTATCATCTAATTTTTATAAATACATTTAGTGCCAACTGTCTACCGATTATCAGTTTATTATTTTTATCTTTACTCCAATTCCATGCATTTTCTATTTTCTCCCTTTTCATGTTTGTTGAAACTTACACTGTTCTACAACACATTTCTCACAAAAAACATTACATCCCTTCAGAAAATGCTTAACAAATTGTATTGGTATTATCACACATTTATATATAGAGTTCATATACAGAATTCAGGCTATAAAAGACAAACGGGAATCTTTTTTTATTCTGTTCAAATCCTCATCTCATACATTCATTTATTTTAAGAGTATAAAATACAAGAATAGAAGAGGGCAGTGAGACATTGCCCAGAGAAGCTGTGTCTGCCCCATCCCTGGAAGTGTCCAAGGGCAGGTTGGACAAGGCTTTGAGAGACCTAGTCTAGCAGAAGGTGCCCCTGGTGATGGCAGGAAGTGGGGGTGAAGTGGAACTGGGTAAGCTTTAAGGTCCCTTTCAACCCAAAACATTCTAAAATTCTGTGATGATTTAGTCAAATGGTATTTTCTAGTTATTATTGTAGGGACCAATAACTTTCATTTGAATAAAGCACATCTTTTGGCAGCCTTTATTTAACAAGGAAACAGAATCCACTAGCAATGTGTTCCAGTGGTTAGCTATTCTGTCAGAAATACTTTCTTTCTCATATGAAAAGTGCTGAAGAAGCATCTTTACATGCAGAAGAGCTGATACTACGGCAAACTCCAGAACTCACCAGTAGATAATGATAAATGAATTAATAGCAAGTGAATAGATCATGGGGTTAATGAGGTCTCGGAAATGCTAGTAACATCATCTGACTCATGCATATCTACTGTCTACATTTTCAACACTACAGACATTGATGAACAGCAGGTATAAACTTACCTTATAGACATTCTCACACATATGTAGTCTTTATGGACATTCGTTAGCATGGAGAAAGTCTCATACACATTTCATATCAGATACTTCTCTCAAACACAAGGCCCTGACAAACAGAGGGTGCTTACCGTAGTAAGCCTACCAGAAGGATTTATCCTTTTGTCATTGCAAAAAAAGGAGCAGATGGGAAAATAATTAATTCCCTAATAGTTACAGCAAAGGTCTTCATACTATTCCTTGGCTCCTCCTCACCTAGCAGTAAGAAGGAACACCAAAAAGAGAAAAGTTGCATTTGCACTAAGGTCTGTCCACCCTTGCCAGACTGCAGTGAAGATGCCATAGTGTGAATGTCAGTTGTGTGGTCTGATTTCATACCTGGCTGCCCACAGACAAGCGCAACAAAATAAATATGCATTCTATGGAAAATAGCACTTTGATCTTTGTGAATTCCACAAATGCTGTTTGGCTGATTTTTTAACCCCTTGGCTGAATAATTTTTGCAGTTTGGGAGGGAAGTGCTCTTGAGCTTTTCATGACTTCACCTTACACCTAACAGGCTGGAGACACCTCTACTCAATCATTCACTTAGATCATGGAGACCTTACAGAAAATTGGCAAGCTGTCCTTCATCCCAGTAGATGACAGTGCATAGTGCTCTTGTCTTTCATAGCACCACCAATTCTTCATTGTGAATGTCTTTGCTATGCTAGCTCTGATTTATAAAGTAGTATGCAAGCATCTGTCTTTTCATATACACATGGACTAAAACTGGTCCAAAACAATTTCCTATGTGCCTTGTGACTTTGGCCTCAGAACTGGAAGCAAATGTGGGCAAGACGCAATGCCTACTCCTGGCCAAGGAAGGATTGTTCTGCATTGGGATGGCAATACCTGTGGCAGTTAGAGTGGGATGCGTCCAGGGTAACAAAATGTCCCTCACTACAATCCAGCAAGTAATTACAGGTTCAACTTTGTGTATGTATTATAACTATCTGAAACCAAGAGTCCATGCACAAAGTATCCCTGCTGTTCTCCAGGTGAAAATAGAGACCTGGTTAAGGCAAGAGTAAAATTCTGACTCTTGCGCAGAATATCTGTGAACCTATAGCAGAGAAAGATCTCTTTTTCTTTTAAGAGAGTGTGCTTCTTCAGGTTCTCTGAGTTGTTTGGCTGCATTAATATTTTGCCTGATGAGCACTCATTTGCCTGGCGGAGCCTGTGGGCCAAGGCCAAACTCTGCCACTTACAGTGGTGTTTACTGTTTCCTTTATAAACTCCTCTTATGAATGATTTTACTGTGTATGCAATAATACTCTGCTTTGCTTGAAAGATTCCTTTATTTTGCATCCCATACTCCTAATGTAAGGAATGCTGGTAGCAAAGGGCACAAAGCCTTTTCCCTTTAATCTCCAGTTAAATAAAATGTAGGAAGAAATAGGAGAAGAAAGGAAACAAGAAGACAGAAAGGGAAAGATGCAAAGGAGGGAAAAAACCCAAAACAAACCCCCATGAAATTAAATAAATGAAGAAAGGGAAAAAGGAGAGGAAAAAAAGCAAAAGAAAATACATGGCAAAAAAAAAAAAAAAAAATACAGTTGCTTGTCTGTTTAAATTCTAAAATTGCTCAAGAGCCTCATACTAGAATTAATAAGTTTCAAAGGACTAATAATCACTACTATGACTGAATGCCTTTTAACTGGCCCAGCTTACTCAACCTAGGAGGACTTCTTGCTCCCCTGATTGCCATACATACGATCCCATTCACTGTGAGAACTAACCTTTCATGGGTCATTTTTCTTCATGCTTTTCTCTTTGTTTTTCCTTGTTTGTACTCTAAGGCTCCTCTTTTCTTTCTCTCCATGCTCTGAAGTCTCATTCCCTCACTTTCTGCTCCAATTCCCTCTTCTCTCTGATACAGGGATATTAATGCGCTGCCTGAGCACTTTGCTTGGGTACTGCTGAGAACTTCCCTAAGGATATGGCAGTACACTCCAGCTTGAAGAATACACTTTGCTAGTGCTAATCACAAATATTGCCATTTTCTCCACTGTAGCACAGTTTTCTTCACTAAGGTGCTGTACTTTCATGCCACTGTTAATCATTTGCCTTTGGCACAAATTTTAATTAGCTGGATGTGGCAGAGAAACTCCACTGTAACTCAAATCCCAGTCTCAGAAACAAATACAAATTCTCATTAAATTCCTCTCACAGCACTGGATTTGGTAGTTTCCTTATCTTTAGTAACCAGGCATTTCTCATAGTTGCTATCAAGTTCATTTCTATCTGTGGGAAATATTGTACTCTTAAGCAAGCTTTGCTGATTGCACACAATTCTTTCCTTTTCTGTCACTCAGTGATTTTCAGAAAGTCTGATGAGCCATGACTTAATGCTTGAAGACCAACCTGGACAGGTATGAAAATAATCGGTGCATGGAACAACCACTTCAGAACCAGAATTCAAAAGTGTGCATACCTTAACAGAAACAGTCATAACCTACCGTTTACTGCACTGGATCAAATAAGAACCTTTCCGGTTTTCTTTCAGAACCCATAAAACTTGCAAAAATATATTAATTTTGTACATGTGGCACTTGCTTTTCCTAAGAAAAAGAATTCAGGTTCAGCTAAAACTTCAAGTCTTCAAGTGCTTGTACTCTTTTTTTCTTTTCTTTTTTTTAATGTCTCAGTCTATGAACTGATGCACTATTCTTTTGCCAGTGTTAAGACTCCTTAAAAGCAAATATACCAGCTCCAGTGAGAATCCCCAGGAAACAGGCAGCAAGTGGATGGTAGGTTCACCGTAGCAGCAATTCACACAATTCTACATCACAATACGTGAAATTAAACACAGGACACTGAAATGAACAATTTGTAGGGGCTCAGAACTAAGCTGGACATGTGAGAAGTGAGGTATTACACCCATAAGTCCAGCTCAGGAAGCCCAGGAATCTCAGGTTGTGGAGTCTGGGAGCATACATAGATGACAAATTACACTTCCTGGTCCTCATATACTTCCTGCTATAGCAGGTAGAGTATGGAGTTAAATGAACTTTTGATCAGAACCATTACAAACTTACTTATATTCTGAAGCTCTGTGCTACACAGAACTCCTCTGCACACTGAGAATCTTCACCTGTTTTTCAAATAGTTTCCAGACACTTTGAATTGAAAAGGATGATCAGAAAGGCTGGAAAGCATTTGAATTATCTTCCTACAGAAGCTACTTATAGATTTATGTGTAGATCTTAAACGTACTTTCTAAGAATATTTGTTAATAAACATATTTGTTCATTGACTGAAATGCTATGAGACTGCCTTAGTAAACCTAATAAGATGGTATATGTCTGAGCAATTGAAACTGGAGGCAGAGGTATCTCAGAATAATTTAGAGGTACATCAGGAATCATTTACCTCAAACAGATTTCTTGATATTAGATGTAAGATACTAATATAGCCTACCACAACCACTGGCCTGACAATATCAGTTCCTTGGTGTGCACTTGTATTCCTTAACCTGTGGAATAGAGTAGTACTTTTCCAGCGTCGTGGTTTTAAACTGTAAAACACGCAGTTTGTTCACTCATCTCCTTCTCCTAAAAGAGCTGTTGTGGTTTAAGACGTAAAATAAGCAGTTTGTTCACTCACTTCCCTCTCCTTCTTCCCTCCCACTCCAAGGGGGTGGGGGGTGTGGAATGGGGAGAAGAATCGAAAGAATGTAACTCCCATGGGTTGAGATAAGAACAGTCCAATAACTAAGGTATAACAC
>JAOEHX010053019.1:22768-33892 GCA_025448015.1 Bolborhynchus lineola | reverse complement strand
GAAAGATTTAACTTTCATAACACCCAGCTATCCCAAAGTTCGAGAGATAAAAAGCCTTTATATTGAACCAGTAAAATTCTTTGCTAATGGTTGAAGCAATTCATATTAGATAACATAAATGGGCTACAAATAAGGAAAATTGCCACTGTGAGTGGGATGTGTCCCAGTTTTGGAAAGACATTGCAGGCTTCTTGCCCCTGTGCAGCACCTCCACTGTTCTTGTGAGTGAGATGGAAGGAGAAAGTAGACAACTTGGAAATTCCTGGAGCCAGACACACTGGGATGCTTCATTTTGGTACATGAGTGATGTACACTGGCCAATAACTGAATGACAAAGGTTGTATGGCTAGTAAAGAAATTGAAGATTGCTGTGCATTTTACAAATAATTTTGGTGCCTGCTGTGCTTATGTGGTTCCTGATTGGATGCAACCAGCAGGTACTATGATCTCTGGTGGGGGGGGGCTTCTGGGATACAAGTAATTTTAGCCAACAGTTCTTGTCAGGCCAAGAATACATAATAAAAGGCTTTCACACGAATCCACTGACTAGCACCTGGGAATAGGTTGAGCTTTATCACTTAATCCAAGCCACACAAACAAGATTATTGTGCAGAGACAGTAGTGGATTTAGGCAAATGCACAGGCAAGAGCACAGGTTAAGACTGTAATGCAGACATCCCCTGAAACCCTCGTTCTCTTAAGTACTTACATTCAGTACAGACTGTGAGTGAAAGCCATCAATCTGAATGCATAAGATGAACAAAGAGAGGCTCCAGGGTCAAGCAGCAGGACAAAATGAAAGCAGAAGACAGAATTCAGACCTCTGAAGTACCAGCTAGCCACCCAGCTCCCTGGTTTGCATTTATCCTTCTACAACGCACCACTGAGGTTAACATGAGATATTTTCTGCCTCAAGTAATGCAGGCAAAGAAGAAGTTGAGATTTTGTTTATGGATGCAGCTCTTTTTGGTGCAGGTTTACATATAGACAAGCATCTTTTTATAACAGAAAGTATGATCCAAATTGATACCTGGCTTGTCTGTGCAAGTGTGCATGAGTGACCCAGGAATAATAAACTAACCCATGCATAATTCTGTGTTCACAAACAACTGTACAATACAAGACTTCATACAGGGCAGTTCTTGTGGGCAGCTCTGTAACAGTGAAAGGGCAAGCATAGATCAGCATTCACAAATCACCTTAAGGCAATAAACCCAAATATCCAATACATATGACTTCTCCAACCAAAACAAGAAAGCTTGTACAGATCCTCTCATAAGCACCCCTTACATCCCAGAGTATCAAGAAATTCCCACCAAAGATGGGAAAAAGCCTGGATCAGGTAACCTTTAGGCTGCAAAGCTGTGAAAGTTTTTATATAAAGAATCATAGACTAATAGAATGGTTAGGGTTGGAAAGGACCTTAAGATCATCTAGTTCCAGGGGAAAAACAGTGATATCGAAGGTAATAGAAAATGTATTCTCTGATGCCTGCTCCAGTGACCAGAGTGTTTTGTCCTTGTGTCAGAGCCTTTGAGTCTGGTAACAGTAAGCAGTGGGATAACAGCAGCCCTGAGCCTGGCAGCAATAAATGGAGCAATAAAGAAAGTGAGGCATGTTTATGGCTGTTGTATGGAAATCATTCAAAAGAAAATGAAGCATTTTACTGCCTGGATAACCTGCATAATTTAAAGCTGGACAATGCTGCCACACAACCTCGCTTCACTACACTATTAAATAGCAAGAAGACAGGGTTAATTAGACTTCATCACTGGTGTTACTTTGCCTCATCTCTGACTACCTGCTCTGCCATTCCCAAGCTCCCATTACACACAGCATCTTTGGCAATGCCTTCAGGACATCAGCTGCTCTACTGCTCTGTAGTGCCTGGGCTGCCCTGAGGGAGAGGTCTTCCCTAGAAAAGCAGAGCATGTGTCAAGTGAGGGAGCACTCAGCACTTTCCACAGCTGAAATCTCAGAAGAGGGACAGGGATCTATCTCAGGCCCCAGGAATATCTCTTTATCTTTTGGTGAATTGATCAAAAGAAGGGGGATGGATCTAAAAACACCGCTGCCCTTCATGGTTTAATTGGCATCCCTGCACCTACTTTCCTCTGTGCTCTGTCCCATCCAAGAAACCGTGACTTTTGTGCTACGCTCATGTTTCACCCACTAACCTGCTCTTCCGTTTGCTTCCCAATCTATCCGCCTGAAAAATCACGCAGAAACTGACACAAGAACATCCACTCACTGATGTTAATTTAAAAGAATCAATCTGGATCATCCCCTTGGGTATGACTCTCATTTATATTTAAAATCACATTTCACAGATCCAGGAAATGGTAAATTAGATCTTTCCAATTAAAATGGCACTTTCCACTAATGCCAGAGGTCTGCTTATTCGTGTGGCAGCAATCAAACAAGCCCAACATGTTGATTTCTTCATTCTCCAATAATGTGAAGAAGATCTTTAAAGAAAAATACTGAAATCATTTTAGCTGAAGAAATAGAAAAAGCTGAACCCTTTAATACATCTACTAGAAAAACAAAACCTAGTCTGCAGATGATGTTATTTGCTTTTGGTGTCTGATAGTGTTTGTTATCTTTGAGCTGACTCTCACCTGCTTGCTTAATCTTTGGTGCTATATCATGCTATATCTTCCTTACCCATAGTGAGACATCCATCAGGCCTTATTCTCCTCAGTCTTGATTATCCTATGCAGGAGAAGTCCATGCTCAAAAGGTATGGGGTAGTAAAAGTTTTCAACAGTCTGTATCTGGAACACAGGAAAGTAAGAAATAATTGGAACTGATATATTCCTGTAACTTGTATCTCTAACCTCGGAGAGACTGGAGAAATTAACATTACAGGACAGGTTTGTCCAGCTTCTTAACAGCTTGGAACTGAATTATATGGTCAGAAAATAAACCATTTAAAAACATTTAATTAAAAAAAAAGAGAAACTGCTCAGTATACAGATGGACTTACTGGTGGGTTGGAAGTGGCTCTTGGGATGCCTACAAGCACCTCTATATTTAGCATATACCATGCAAATGAAAATGTGCACATCCCACAAGAAGCATTCCCTGAACAACAACATAGACCAACCTATTTCAAACAGGTAAGTGGTCTTGTCCAGATCCAGAACCTGCTTTATTGTACAGAGAGCCTCTTTCACCTCAAGGCATGTAGCAGCTGCTGCACCCACAAAGGAGAAGGAAAATCAGAGGAAATCCTCCTGCACCAGGAACATATAAGCCACTGCTATTCTTGACTTGGGGCTTAAGTGGAAGGAGCCCAGACCTCCCACCTGGCCCCCATATGAGAAAGACTGGACAACACTGACTGACCTGCTGTATAAATCTCTTAGTTTATGAGTTAACTTTCAATTCCATCTGAAAATATGACAGTGTGCTTACTTTCTTGGCTGAGATAAGTCTGTACAAATCTCTATTGTTTGAGGATATGATCCACTGCCTTTAATCAAAATATCCTCATTTATGCCATGGAGTATCTGGTGTTTATTTAGTATTTTTCCATTACCTTGATCTCTAGACTTGAGAGGGAGATGTGTGCAGATTGGAACTGCAGTTTAACTGAGAATTTCTCAATAGGAAAATGGCTGAAGTGAGACTTGGCTTTTGTAAACAATTTACAGACAGTGCTGACTTTAAATACTCCCTATGATTCCTCTTTGGAGGCTTCCTGGAACATATTAAGACTCCTAAGAACAGCACTCTCCACTGTGAGGCAATGAAGCAGGGTAATGACAGCTATGTCAAGTGATGGTTGCTGATTGTCCGCATCACACAGCAGAGCATGGTCACAGAGACATCTAATCCAGCAGCATTGCAGCGAGCAGCACAAGGATGGAAGGGTTTTTCCAAGGAAGCCTGCTGTTTTTAAACCAAAGCTAGTTTCTCCAGAGACAGCTGCCATGCATCATTCAGAAGTACCAGTTTAGGTAGGAATAGGTCAGTGCTAGCCCATGCTCCTGTGTTGCCAGGGTAGATATGTCCCTACTTTTTCCAGCTCCCACAGTGACTGGGCTCCTAAAGGAGAGTTTTAAAAAAACTTCCACCTTCATCAAAACCAAGCATAGAACCAAAAAATGTTGTGGGTGAAGTGTGGAAAAAAGAGGTATTTAAACATACAAAGGGTATAGAAATAAGTAGTTTGAGTCTGGAGCTTACGTTTTATCATAGAAAAACATATAAATATTTTACAAAATGTGAGAGTAAAGAAAAAGATGCTTGAGTTTTTATCTCTTTGTGAAGAAAATAATTGTCTTGGATTGAGCCCTTCCCTGGGAGTGTTTACAAACCAAACATTACACATCTGCCAAGTGCCTGAAAACCAAAATGTGAAACTGACCTAAAGTAAAAGCAAAAGTGATTGTTTAATTTCCATCAACACAGAAGAATAACCAGAGTCCTAGACAGAGGGTGAGTAAAGACTTCTAGGATGTGATTCAGCTGACGTCTCAGTATGCAACTGCATACACTGTTCAGGTGAAATTCATCTTATTCTAAAAGTGGGTCACACAAATCATATCCTTGATGTCCTTTAATTAACTTATACAGACATGCATAATAATGGGTGAGATTAATTCTTTGCTCAATCTTTAACAGATCAATCTGCAACATTACAGTGCCCTTTTCAGTGAAACTAAACATTTTAAAGAACAGTAGAAGCAGAAACAAAATTTCAGAGCTGGATGAGCTAAGGGAAAGGTGGAACTGCCCTGTGCTATCTGTGCAGTTGTGGTGACTCCCCGGGTTTCTTGTACCCTGAAAGATTTTGCCAAAGCCACTTTTCACCTGTAATTCACCACTGCAAGACTACAGCCACAGGCACTATCTAGAGATTAGCATGATGTGCCTCATAAAGCTTCAGCACTTAGACATCTTTTTCTACACAGGGATAAAATAGAACCAGATTACCTCTGGGAAACTGGCAGCCTCACAGACCACATCTCATTTTCTGCAACAGCTGTGTGGATGCTGTTACCAGCTAGGTACAACAGCTACTCTAAGGGTTTGTTAGAGTGCTCACAGTATGCTGATAGTATCCCACTGCATTAGTAAAGTGCATTAGAGATCTTATTTGTGAAACTATTGTACAAATCTTCAGTAGTGACTTTTCTCAGGACTTCTAGGAGCTGCAGAACAAGGAACATTCTTTACATTTCATGATCGAAAAAGTTGAATTATGGAGAAGTGAAAGGCTAAAGAGAGACCTTACTCCTCCTTCCAAGATTTGCCAGCCTGTGCTGGTCCAGAATACAGCAGTTACTCCAATAAGATAAGCCTTTATTTCCTTGGGAAAGTAATACGAGCTTTATACTTGTTAGGAGGGTTTCCTGGTATAGCAATACCCATTGAAATTAACTGGCAAATACTTCCTTGTGCAGATAAGGTTTGAATTACTCCACAAACACATGCTCCTACAACAAGATCCTATGTTCCCCCTTCCTATGTCACTGTTTTTCATACATATAACCTATGGCATTGAAAATCCTGTTCCTACCATATTGTGTACCACTGTGTGTGTCTGTATGCATGCAGAGTGTTTGTGTCCTTCATTTCCCAGAAGTGCCCTGACCCACAGCAACTTAAATTGTACAGTGAGTTAACAGACATCCAACCCAAGACCTAAAGTAACCTTCCTGTGCACATCTCATTGAAGCCCTAGATTAGGGCTGCAAAGTTGAAAGTTTGTCCCTGTGTTTGTTAGAGTGAATCAACAGATTGCAGGTCTCAAACCAGGTACAAGGTCAGTCACTCCAGACCCTGCTTAATCAGCTGGCTTTGCTCGTAAATACGATAACGGAGGGCAAGGCTGGGAGACAGACGCAGGTCCTACTGGCAGTCTCTGATGGCTCCCTTTTATTGCAAAGCAAGCAGTGTGGAGAGTGGAGGTGAGAAACTTGCTCTCCCACCCTCAGTTTGACTTCCTTTCTGTGCTTGTTTATTTGTGTAATGGTATTGCACAGTTGTGCTAGCTGTATGCACAGCTACATCCTTTAAAACAAACCAGTCAGGTCTGATGTAACTTAACTAAGATCAGCAGAGTTTAACCATATTTTGCATTTCTGCATCGTAGCTGGCATCCTCAGGGTTCTGCTACAGTGGCAATTGCTCTATAGGTGCCTCAAGCCCCACCTTTATAGGGGCTAGTGACCTCAAAATGATTACTAGCTACCCAGCAGGTGCTTACTTGGGTTTGGGGACAGGATTTGAAGCCTTTGCCCCTCCTGAACCAGAACTGCTAGCTACCTTTTTCATTCTCTGAAGGTACATTTGTCCTGCCTGATGTAACTATTTAACTTTCACATCCCCTGAACCTTCACAAGTGAACTATAGAGTCAACCACTGACTCTCTTCTTTCTAGTCCTGCAACAAACACTTCTCTCAGGAGGCTGAGAAGGACTAATGGTGGTTTAGCCTAGGCTTTTGCTGTGATATAGATTGAAATCCCTTGATTTTAATCACACAAAAATATGAACCTGAGTTGCTTTGACCTAAAAGACTTCTCTAACCATTTGACTGCTGGCTGTTTTGAGGTGTCTCTCTTGGGACTCCACAAACAGAAAAATCATATGTAGGTGTCCCTGCCAAAGGAATTGTGGCCAAGTGCTATGTGGAAGGTTCCTGTCTGAGTCAGTCAGACATTTCTGCATTTATCCTTTATCCTTTCTCTTTCAATTTCTGTTTGGTTTTAAAAGCTCACATGAGTGATTTTTTGCTAAAGTGCAAAAGAGGTCTCCCAGTTATGTATCTAAGCATTCCCATACAATATCTGTGGAACATGTTTACCTTTCTTAGGGTTAAGGGCTCCACTGCAGGATAAGTCCATCTAATGCTAAGATGTAGTACCTGAGAACCAACAAGCATCCAGACCCATGACAGCTAACTTGACGATGTCTGTGACAGCAGTTCTTCAAAAAATTGGCTACTGCTATTCAAGCACTGGACTATGCTTTCTTTTCCTACTGTAGTAATGCCTTAAGGGCTAAATCCACATAAAGATTTACGCATGTAGTGATTCATCAAGACAGAGGGTAAGTAATAATTCCCTAATTCACAGCCAAGCTAATAATTTATGAACAATGAAACAACTTCAAGAGTGGTTGAGATGGCCTGCCCATGAACCTTAGGTAGATGGCATTCATGTCATACTGCTGGCTTGTCCTACTTGAGTCAGAGTGAAGACTTGAAAAGTCCTTCCCAGAAATAACTTCCAAGCAGTTTATTTCATGTTTTTCAAGACAGAGCTGTACATGTAATATAGACCAGACAGAGACGCTTCACTGCCTCTGAATGAGGTCCTGTCCACCTGTTTAGCTGGTTTTTTTTTCTTTTACTGGCTCAGGTAGCTCCTTTCATTTAATCCCACGTCACTTACTTCATGTACAGCAAGGAATATTGTACTTTTACCCAGAGAATTAGAGGGTATATAGGGGTGATGCAGATAGAGTGGTAAATATCCTAATTTTTGAAATCATGCCGAAATTCAGTGACAGGTCCTAAACTTTCAAAAGTTTTAGCTCAGTGTCACAAAACAAACATTATGCAGTACATGCTTTCATGGCTACTAGATGCCATCATATTTTGTCACATCAAAAGATATCCTCATATTCAATCTGTGTGCTTTCAACTCATTGCTCAGCTGAAACATTCTGTTCTCAGATCAAAAGATGACAGTAACATGTAACAAATAGCAGTAACACCCAGGGTTGCTGGATCTCTAAAGAGATCCCTGGGAAAGACTATTTCTCAATTCCTTGGGTCGCTTGTTGTTGCATGATACTTCCTGGATTACTGCAGCTAACACTGTCTCTAAAGGAAGGCAAAGTTGTGCAAAGCCATCACCACCTTCCTTCAGGATTTCCCTGAAGATCTCCAGTGCTGCAAATTCCCTCAAATTCTCCACAAGCCAAAGGAGTTTGGAGCATGGCAGAAGCTAACAATTCACAACCTTAAAGCAAGACATCTGACACTGTCTGGACCTCTCATGGAAAAGACCAAAAAATCAGAACTGATACAGATACTGGGGACATCTCAGCTCTCTCCAGAGTTGGGATCCTAGAGTTAACATTATAAAGAAAAGAGAATAGGAGCAGGAAAAGTAGCCCCTGCAAATTCTCTGCTCCTGCCCCTTCTCTTTGCTTTTTATTCAATTCTAGTCTCAGCATAGCAGAGAAGGACTCTGCTCTACATAATCCTTCCTGGCAGAGGAGAAGGATTTGAGAACACAGGAGGAAATGCAAGAGGAGCAGAGCTGATTTTGGCCTGAGAGTGGTGAGGGAACTCATGAGAAAGCAATATTGATTAGGCAGAGGCAAGACCAGAAGAAAGGATGAGAAAGAAATGCTTTATGAAGAAGAAATATGGAAAAATTGATTTATTTGGTGGGAAAAGGGTTTGAGCCCTGTGAGGAATGTGCTGTAAGAACTAGTGGGACCTTAACACACTTGGGAACACCAGCAGTGACATTTCTTCCTTTCACACAAACACACAGAGACACAATACTGTGCACTGCAATAACAGTTCAAAATTCAAAGGGCAAAATTCAAAGTAATTGAAAATAATGACTCAGGATATTTTAATCCCTGGTCTTGAAAGTGCTTTAAGACTTCAAATGTCCTCTTATCGAAATGGTGATGACGTTTGAGTCTTCTTATTAAACAAGATCTGAGTTGGAGCATTATTTTGCATACACTCATAACACTGGTGATGTTCAAGTAAAGTCTTGACTTACACTCATTGCTTATTAAGGAACAATTCTTTTTTTTATTTTGAAGCCCATAACTAATTAAACTTCACACTGTGCTTTTCAAAACCATGTAAAACCAAGATGCTAGTTACTCTCTATGATAGTTCCAGTAAGCAGTCATTCACCCCATTTGCTGTCTGGGATTATATTTTTCTGCACTAAACATAATAAAATTAGCATTTATACATTTTAACCCAAAGCTTATCTATTTAAATTTGTATTTGGAAAGCACCACTCTTTATCCTTTTGTGGAGCAGGACATCTTTAGTACTAGGATAATGTTCTAACCAACGTGGTGATCCAAAAGAATACCAGGAAAGGGAATTAGCAACAGCATTTATCTGGAGGAGAACTTAAATGTTTTAAAAATGGTGTCTTGGAAATCCAACCTGTAATAGAATTCCTTATAGAATAATAGCAATTACGGTACAGTCATCATTTTTTGATCAGTAGCTATTTAAATCAGGTTAATCCTAATTCTTAATTATATTGAAAGTTCCCCCAATTACACATTCTTTATTTATCATTAGCCAGCTGGGCAAATGCTTCCTCACTGGATGCCTGCTTGCTTCAAATAATCTTTTCTTTTTGACTCTATGTTTACTGTGTGCCTCCTTGTTCTGTTTCCACATCTGTGTCTTCAGTTTTGCCTCTGGTGACAGTTTTCTACAATCCTGACTTATGCATTGGGCCTTTCTATTCACTCAGATACATGGCTGTCTGAAGCCTTTCCATAATCACCACTAAATACAGACTGATTAATTTATGTTTTTTAAAGACATCACCAAAATGACAGGTATGAACCTGGTCAAGTTTGTATGAAACTTAGGAACCTGGTCAAGTTTGAATAGCAGGCTCCTTAGGAAAGAGTAACAAACTCCACAGGCCTTTCTCCTCCACGTATTCTTTCTTATTATTTTCTCTCCCTTTGTTTTCATCTGTTATAACTTACTTTGGTAAGCATGTTCTTGTTTTAATTTAGAGATTTTGGAAACTTATGTTTACTCAAGAGCTAAATCTTGTGTTCCAGTAAGTTTAAGTTAGTAGTAGGGAAGAAAAAAGTTATTATCATAAAAATTAAAAAAAAGTCAAAGATTCTCTAACTTAGACTGCATTGCTTCTCTCCCAAGAGGCAGGTCCAGCACCTAGTCCCAGGCGGTATGGATCTGTCAAATTTTTACTGGAAATGTCTTCTACAACTTCCCTTAAAAATAAAGGTATCTTTGCTCAAAACTTGAAAAGGAATATAAAGGTTTGGAAACATATCTGCACATACATTAATATCAGCAACTTTAGAATACAATAATCCTTTGAAACCTTGTACAGCACTGAGGATCTTAAAATACTTTTCATCTTTTCTTATCCTATTCCAGTATGCATAATTTCTGAAAGCCATATTGCTGCTATTTTCTCCAACAACAGTGACAGCTTTTCAGTGGCTTTTAGAACATGCATTGACCTCAGAGGTATCAGAGATCATCTCTACCTGCTTAGGGCTAGCTTGAAACATGTATATCAGTTTATCTCTGAAAATAACCTCCAACAAAAACCCCAACCAAACCAGCTGTTTGAATCAGAGATGAGAATTTTTAAGAGCATAGATATCATTCCATTGTAATCACTCATCTTTCTGAGAAACCTTTGAATCTTTGCCCAGAACTGCGCAGCATGATAAATAGTTGCCTAGACATTCAAACTTAATTCCATTTCAACTGTAAGATTCCACAGATTTATGTGACACATTAAAAAAGGAAAAATATAAAAAGGAAGAAACTTCCTAAACCAATGAAGGTGCTCAAGCAGACATAAAAATCGTATGCCCTGATGTTACTTCACACACAGCTAGGACTAAGGGAAGGGGGCACACTATCAATTAAACCATATCACAAAGGTACTGAAAAAGACCTTTTTTATTTTTTATTGCATCCCTCTCTTCCATCAGCCAGAATTTTTATTTTCAGAGATAGCAAGCTCATAAAATCTAATTTCACTAAAATTTTGCCCTGATTCAACTCATAAGTAGCGACCTGTACCAATGTAAGTCTCTAATTTAGAAAGGGAAACAAAAATGAGGTTTGCCTTACTTGAAGCATGCAAGAGATGAAGCTTCGAATCCTTTTGGGGGAACTTGTAGGCAGATATATAACAACTACAGGAAAATACACCAAGCTGAAAAATTGAACATTATTGCACATTTTTGAATGGCACAAAGATCTCTAAATGTCTGGAGGATGGACACTCCCCCACTCCCCCCAGCTAATTGTATCTGCTCTGTACCATCCTTTGTATAAAGCTGTTCTTTGATTGTAAGATAAAAATAATTAGTGTCTACAAATTGCAGAGTT
>JAOEHX010053018.1:19131-32037 GCA_025448015.1 Bolborhynchus lineola | reverse complement strand
GCAGTGCTCAAGGCCAGGTTGGACACAGGGGCTTGGAGCAACTGCTCCAGTGGAAGGTGTCCCTGCCCGTGGCAGGGATTGGGATGGGATGAGCTTGAAGGTTTCTTCCAACACAAACCAGGCTAGGATTCTGTGGTTCTATGATTTTGCTTTGCTTGGAGACTCTGTTCTATGATTCTTCAGTGTAACTACTCTTTTTGAGACAATTCTCAGAGTATTTTGAGGCAGAGTGCTCATCGGCCATTATAGACATTGCTGTCTTCTCTGTTCAAACCTTTGGGTGCGACTTTTGTCCTGCTGCAGTCTCACACTCCTGCATAGAACATCTGAAACCAGCAGAGGAAGGTCCCCCAATGGCCAATGAACTCTGGCACGCAGCTGGGGCAGCCTCAGCAGCACCGCTCTGATCACCTTTGCCTTGTTCTGTACTCAAACAGTGCTTGCTTTGAGACTCAATGATGACACCAAATGACCTTGCTATGCTTGCACGCATCTGTGTCCTCCACAGTGAATGGAAACAATAGGAGTTATTATAGGAGGCTCACATACGGAACAAGATCGTTTGTAAACAAACACCTCTGAAGGAGCTTATCAAGAAAAAACCCACCCAGAAAGGTGTTGACCTTCAAGCAGAAACATGAAGTGAGACATAAGAAAGATCTTCAGCAATACATTCTCCAGTTCTAAATGTTCTACTTAACATTTGAGGAATGAAGATGTTCGGCGCTTCTGAAAGGGATTTGTTTCAATAAGTCGTCCTTATACTGCAAGGACCATTCCTGAAAGGAAGGAGAATGCTTCTTTTTCTCATTGCAAGCCTGGGTAAAAGTTATTTCTCTTTCATGATGTAGTTTACAGCTTCGGGTGAGGATCCCTGGGGTCATCCTTTGGAGCCTAAATGAAGCTCTTCCCTCTTTCTAAAGATGGGCTTTTAGAAACCTTAACTGTCTTCGAATCTCTTTTTTTCTGTTGGCATAGTGCTTCTCCTGTGTCTGAGGAGTGTGGCTTTTAAGAGGGCACCAATGCCATTGTTTCCTTCTGACCTGAGATTTCTTGTGGAATCATTAGTCCCATGTGGAACATTTACAGTGTGCAATTAAAGACCCTGGTAAAAAACTCCTGCATGAGGCACAGCTCCTAATGACAATGCTAGATGTTTTGCTTTCATACTATAGCACAAAAGGCAGTTGGAGATACGGCTTCTGCAAAGTGGAGATGCAAAATGCAGAGCTCCAGACCCTGTGTGGGTAAGGGAGGAAAATGACTCATAGTAGAGATTGAGGGTGCACTGCCTGGCCTGTCCACTGACCTGCCTGCACAGATCCCACTCCTTGAAGAGACTTGTCCCTGCCCGAGCAATGGCAAAGTTACACTGCATGACCCAGTGCCAAGCTCCTATTTTCCTTCAGGCATTTCCTATAAGGTTTACTTTGGTCCTGACCCTTCCATGATTCAGTCAGGCAATGGGTCCTGTTTGAGCTCCTGCCCTGCCCACTGTCACTGGTGCTGGGGCCACAGCCCTACGGCTGCCGTCACCTCCGGCTGTGGTCTGAAGTGTTCTCATTGAGGCTGCAGGGGCAGGCAGACCTTTGGGAACTGTACACCACACCTGCGGGGGCAGCAAAGGTGTGCTGGACCCTCGGTGTGGCCCACAAGACCCACCAGGCTTAAAGGCTGTGCTGGGGCATGGTTGGACTCGATGATTTTAAAGGTCTTTTCCAACCCCACGGATCCCATGATTCTATGGTTCTACAACCCAGGGTTGCCCAAGGGTGTGCTTTGTTATGTTCTTGTCTCTCACCCCATCCCCTCCAGCACCAGCCCTTCTCTTGGAGAGCAGTTGCACAGGGGATGTGCTGCTCCTGCTGTGAGATGGGGGGCTGAGCTCTCAGCCCATTCCTGCACAGCACCAGAAGCCCCTGCTCCTCCGCACCAGCACATCCGCAGGCTGCATCTATACAGCGGCATGGAGCCACCAGCTGAGTTCAAACCAGCCGTGGGATCTCCTGGCTTTGCTGCCTTGGGCATCTCCGAGCTCTGTCCTGCCCTGGCCATTTATTGCTTCCCTGGTTTGCTCCCTGCATCACCCAGTGATCCCTTCCCCTGTGCATCATCATCTCCTGCCGGGGCATCCTGGTGCTGCTGTGAGTGTGAGCTTGGCACACGGCAAGGAGCAGAGCCAGGCGGAGCTGCCAGCTGGTTAGCTGAGATGTGCAGCTCCCGAGAGCCAATGCTTTTGGCTTCCGACAGCATTAAGAAAAGCCAAAGCTGTAACGAGCCCAGCGGCAGGAAAGGTGTTTTCCAGCAGCACAGGCACATTCCCCTGTTCTGCTGGTTTCCCTGCTCTGTTCTCGCCTCTCAGTTATTCATTAGGGGGGTGCTGCTGGGGCATTTGTCATAACTTCACAGCTCATTGCTGCAGCGCCTGCCATCCGTAACTGCTCCTTCAAGGTGTGACAACACTCAAATCCATTTCTCCACCCGAAGTCTCACTTCCTGCACAGTGCTATTGCCAGGCCTTGCTGAGATGATCTGGGATGCAGGCTCTGGGGTGCTGCATTGGACACCCTTTGATGCAGAAGGTGGGCAGCTTTGGGCTGACCCAAAAGCTGGGTTCAGCAGCAGCCTGTGCAGAGACAGAGCTATTTCCCAGCCCTTGAGATAAGTGATCAAGTAAATAAGAGGGCTGTAAGGCTTTGCTTGTGGTGGGTATAGCAATACCTGATTAGTTAGCAGTGTCATGGGATACCCTAAACACACCAGCCCTCAGGGGGAAAGCCCCATTGTATTGCCCCCCATCACTGAGAGGCCCAGCAAAATTGGACCCTCAATAGTTGAAGATGTCCCTGTGCATTGCTGGGGGGGTGTGTGTGGTGAGTGTGTGTGGCCTGGATGTGCTTTGAAGGTCCCTTCCAACCTGAGCTATTCTATGATTCTATGATCCTGGATCACCACTTTCCACACAGGCACTTGAGAAAGGCTCAGGGGCACTGTAGGAGCTGGGAGCAAGGTGAGGGGATGTTCCTATTGATGTTGCTGGTATCTGGCCATCCCAGGAGAGATGAGGTCTTGCCTGGGGAGCAGAACAGCTGTGACCCTGCTACTGGGACCACGGGGTCTGATGTGGAGCATTGTGGGGCATACAGCTGGGATAGGGCTGAGTGAGGTGCAAGCCTGACTCTGTGACAGAAGGTGGGATGCCTGTTGGAAGGTATATGTGAAAGGACCAGTGGGCAGTAGAAAGTGAGATAGGAGGAAGTGGGTACTAGTAGCAGAGGCTGTAGCAGGGAGACAAGGTGGAAATAGGGCTGTGCAGGAGGATGGAGGAAGCAAAGGTGAGCGAGGAGGCGTGGACTTGTCTAACCCTGTGAGCGCTGCTCTCTGCAGACCCCGTCCCTCTGCCCATCCATCACCCTGGGTCCTCAGTCACACTCAGACTCTGCACCTCCCATGGCCCATCACTGGAACTTGCATGGCTTGTTGTCTGTACACATCCTCTGAGCAGAGGCCCCGTGAAACTCGGTAACACATCGTGCCCATGAAGACACTGTCTGTGCTGAGCTCAAAGCACCCTCAGGCATTCAAGGGGGAGCAGGAGGTGACAGCACATATGTTTTGTGGTGTGTAAAGTATCTAGAATTAGGCAGAAGTTGCAATTTATGCTGCACAATCTATTGCATAAACAAGAGCCTCTGACATATTCTAATTGGGGTGCTGGGAGCATCTCACAGTTCTGAGGCAGTTCTGCACGGTTGTGTAAATGCCTCATCAAAGTGGTAATGTATTCTAATTATTAGCAGAGCTTTGCCTGCTTCCTGAACCCACAATGTTTTGTGGCATGTGACATTACAATGAGAATGGATGAATAACCATTTTTCTTTTCAATTACAAGCTGTAGGAGCGAGTTTTTGTGGTATTATGAGGTTTGGGGTAAATACTCCATAAATATGTAAATAACTGGTGCTGTTGGTGCATTAGGTAATTGCAGGAGGACGCGGCTTGTGATACAGATGAGCCAGGAGTGGATGCTCTCTGGCATGTGGCTGTGGCTGCTCCTTGTATTGGCTCCCCAGTGTCTGGTGCCTTGGAGGACACCTGAGACACTTTTTCCTGTGCTGCACATTTGCACCCACTTTTGCCACCCGAGCTGGTTTGTGTCTGTGCTCTGGCTGCGTCACCTCGATGGCAGAGCTGGGTGCAGGATCCAATGAAGGCTGTGGGATGGTCCCTTCAACCCAAACTGCGCTGTGACTCTGTGATCTTATGGTTCTGTGATCATCATCACCTGCCATGCAAAGGGATGTCACTGTGCTCAAGGAAGCAGAGCTGCAACCGTGTCTGGAGTGGGGGGTACTGGGGAGCAGGGGGGAGACACAGGCAGAGACAGCAGGAACAAGCCCCGGGATGAGCTCCCAGAGCAGGGCATGGCTGGTGGTCTGCTGGTGGGATGTGCTGGGGGCAGCGGGGGAGCAGGGGCTGCACTGGGACGAACCCACCCCATGTGTGTGCCTGGCACAGGTAAGAGAGGGCTTGGAGCTGATTCATTTTTTATGTGAGAACAATCCAAAGGGGTTTAAAGCATCCCTGGAAATGGTGACTTGATGAGTGTATGGGTGGGAAATGGGACTGTCACCAGGGCCCTCTGGGCTGGGGGCCCTGTGTTCACGGTCTGCTCAAGCGTGGCCTCCTGGAGGCACAGTGGACGGGAGGGAGCAAACCTGCAGCCCCAGCCCCATCCTTCAGTAGCTGGGAGAAACAAAGCAGAGTTGCTTCTCCTTTTTCTCTGTCCAAGCTCTGGAAGCAGGTCCATGTGACTGGAAACGCAATGGAGCAGGGAGAGGGAATCCCACCATCACACAGCCTCAAGAGAGAGAATATTTGATGAAGCTGAGTCCTGTGAAGAGAGAGCAGAGGCTGTTACCATCACAGATACTTCAGTGCAGATGCCACAGAAGAAAGAATCCGTCTTTGTGAGGAGCCTTTGTGTTATTTCCTGCCTCTCTGGCTTCACTGAAGTGAAAATGAAGCAATTTTTGTGAGAGGGAGAAAGAAATAATGAAGCGAAGAAAGGAAGGAGCAACTTTTCCTTTGTGCTGGGGCCTGGTGCTGGGCTTTAACTCTTCCCTGCGCTCATCTGCCACAGGCAGGCTCCTTGCGGGCTCTCCAGGCTCTGGTGCAGGATGTATTTTCTTTAGCAGACCCCAGTGAGCCACTTCTCTTCCCAGACTCATCCTGTGGGCTGGCAAAGGAGAGGCTGCTCGCTTGGGGTGGAATTGGTGCCTGCAGATGACTGATGCTCCTAGCACCATCCATCATGGTGTCTCTGCAGGGCCAGGGCAGAGTGGCTGCTCTGCAACCCAACCCACCACATCCACCAGCAGTGCATCCTTCCATCGGTCACTGCTGTCATTATTACAGCTTCCCCCAGACACAACTGGGTCCAGGATCTGTGGTGCAAAGAGTTCAGCTCCTTTCGTTGCTGAGAGCTTCCCAAGTTTCAGCCAATGCTTTTATCCCCCCACTGCAAGCATCACAGATGGATGAAGTGCCTCATTCCCTCCTTTGTTGGCAGGGAAGAGCAGATGAGGGGAGCAGGCCAGCTGAATGTCACATTACAGAGAGGAGGATGTGCCTCATGCTCCCAGGGAGCTGCAGGGACAAATGGCTCATGATCTGCCCTGTTCCCCTTGGATAATCTGCCCATCACCGCCTTAAACACTCGCACCTGCACATCGACAGCTACAACAAATACCAGATCTTTGGTGTTTGCCAGCAGGAATCACAGTAGGGACTGAGGTGGTGGGTAATGAAGAGCACTGAAATCCTGCTGGTCTGTCAGCGGTGTTTGTGCATAGAAAGCCTCATGTGCTGGGTGCAATCTGCACCTCCTTGTCTGCTATGCACTTAGGTTGTGATGCTTCTCATGGCAGAAGATGGTGCCTTCTCCCTCCTCTTGTGGTCCTCCCTGGCCAGGATGGAGTAAAAGGATTTTCTCCTTAACTTCTAGTAGCTGGGACATGGCCACAGCTCAGGTGTGGGAGAAGGTGAGGTGCACCTGCCAAATGGGAACTCTCTGGCCTGCAAGTAACACAGGATACTCTGGGGTTGGTACTGTTCACAGAGCCATGAGATTGAAAGATGTTTGTAAAGGGCGCAGGTTCTTTGAGGAAAAAACTCTAAAGTCCCATAACCTTCATGCATTTCTGCATCTGTCCCCTCACCCAGGGTAAAGCTGATATGTGCCAGGAGTAGGATTATATGGCTGGGCTTGTCCAGTCCTCTGTGGATGGTGTGCAGCACACAGTGGGGAGCAGTGAGAGCAGTCTGCAGCAGCCCATAGGGTACGCATTGCTCATAAAAATGATGTTAAAACTCTAGACAGCAAACTCCTCACCAGGATGCAGCTGTGAGCCCGCTGGGAAGGCTGCTCTGGCTGAGCTGATCACCCCATATTGCTCCCTGACTTGCCCTTTTCAATGCCTGTAACCTTCAAGAGGTGTTCAGAGAAGCCAGGGTGTGGATGGCAGAGCCCCCACTCTGACCTGGATGCATCTGAGTTGTAGACACGTCCCTGTGAATATTCTGCACCATAAAAACAGTAGACATGTAAATGAGATTACCCTGAGGGCGTTTGACAGAGCACTAATGGAGATCTGAGACCCTTCAAGCTCATCAGTGATGGGTGAACTGAACTGTTTCCAAACACCTCCTGGGCAGGCAGAGGGGAGCTCAGAGGGATGTGGTTCCTCCTCCCCATTGCCACTGTGCTTCTCAGTGGAGCTCTGATCCCACTGTTAGGTGCAGCCACTTGGCCAAGGCCAGCAGCAGTTATGGTTGATGGATGGGACTCGAGGTGGCAGAGCAATTCTGTCATAATCTCTCCTCCCAGCTCCTGCCCATCTCTCTTTATCTCTCTGTATCTCTACATACCCTCTTGGGCTGAGATTTCTTGCCCTCAGTTTTCTCCTAACAGAAAATGTTGAAAAGCTCTACAACCCCCCGTGTCCAGCAGGTTTTGGCTTTGTAACAACAAACAATGGTTTGTTTCTAGTTTGTTTTGAAGAAGATTGCAGCCTTCTGTTGTGATGGGTAATTTAAACCCTCCATTTCAGGACTCTCAGTCTGCCCTGCACTTAGCTTCAAACGGGCCAAGAACTACTGCCACGTTTGAAGAAAGTCATGCCATAAATAACAGTTACAAACCTGTGAGCATGGGACTGAGCATGCTCTTGCAGTGCACTTTGCCTTGTTATGCTGCTTTCTCATCGTTATTGCAGCTCTTCTTGTGGGTTAGCAGCTTAACAATACAGCCATGAGGGGAAAGGATTTTTGAGGCAGCTCTGCTTAACCAGAAATGATAGCAGCCCTTCCAGAGGCAGTTTCTTCAGCAGAATGGTTGAAAGGTTTGCCTGGCAATTTCCTAACACCAAGTCCCATCATGCTGATGGATGAAGAGTAACTCAGGCTTCAGGTCAGGGCTGCACACATTACTCTTGTTACAGCTGATCCCAGGTGCATCCCAGGTGAAGGCCCAGAAGCAGCACAATTAACTCTGCCCCATGCAATGTAGCTGTAGAGCAAATCTGTGCTCATGCTCCCTGGGCAGAGCATGCACAGAGGAGAGTCCTGGGAACTGCAAAGTGACGCACTTAGATTTGGGAAAAGCCAGAATCAAGGATGTGCAGGGAACACGGGATACTGGGCTGCTCCACAGCCCATCAGGGCTGTGGGTAGTGTCTGAGCTCCAACCAGGAGACACTGATACAGTGGGTTTGTATTGATCCTCATTCTTTCTTAACTGGTAGCTGAAATCTCCCCTTTACTGCTGTCTTCAACCTGTCCCCACTTGGAGTCTGCGAACAGGGGTCCTCTGTGGGGACAGACTATGTCGTTCCATCTTCCCTCTGGGACAGCACACACCCCACCAGAGCAGGGCTGGGGTTCTTTCTGCAGGGGCAGCTTCCTTCAATAGAGAATAGCCAAAACAGTGGAGAATCACTGGATCATAAACTCATGGAATGGTTTGGGTTGAAGGGACCTTAAAGGTCACCCACTTCCAACCCCTGCCACAGGCAGGGATACCTTCCACTAGAGCAGGTTGCTCCAAGCCCCGTTCAACCTGGCCTTACAGGAGAGTGAATAGCCTGGAAAAGCCAGCCCAGAGCACCCCCAAACCAGCTCTGTATGGGTGAAAAAGGGGTTTTAGCAGAGCTGGGTGAGGACTTGGCTTCACGGCGTATCTGAATACCTGAAATCTCACTCTGGTCACTGCCCAGTGGAGCTGGCATCATCCACAGGCTTTGCTGTTTGTCATGTTTCCCAGCATCATTTATTTTCCTGCAGTTTCTCAACATGTGGGAAAACTCACACGTGGAATTAGCACCTCCAGCACCAATCTGCTGCCTGTGTGTGGAACATGAGGTGTGTTAATATGGGAGCTGACACTGAGTGATAAGCTTGAGGTGGAGATTGAATTAGGAAAGAAAAAACAATCTGCTTTCATTGCGGTTGTGCAAAACCCAGAGGAGCAGCAGCCATGAGCTGCAGGTCAGCCCTTCCTGAGCATCCTGAGGTAACATCTCATTGCAGACTCATGCCAGCCCTGGTGTTCGGTACCACCATCCTGAGCACTGCTCTAGGCTTCCATACTGGCTGAAGCGCTGTGTGGAGCAGCATCACGCAGCTCAGGTCCTGCAGCTTTATATCACAGATGCCGCTGCACTCCTTTCAACATGCAGGGGCTCGTGTTTCTTGTGCCTCTGTTGCAGGCCAAAGCTGAGAAAACAAATCCCATGACAAGGATGCTCTGTGCAGCCTGTAGACACCCGAGGAAGTGGCATCTCTTCTGCAGAGACAAGAAAGGGTTTGAAATTAAACTGCAAACAAACTGCACAGAGCTGTCATATCAGTGGCATTTAATCTTTGTGTCAAACACATTGCTATTGTGTAATATCCATCAATGAATATAAGTTTAAGATATATTTAAGCAAAACTTCAATTTCTGCTGTCACTTGCTCAGGCATTAAGGAGTAAATTACTCCTGGTTTTCAATAGCAGTCTTGTTTTTTCTTGTGGGAGAGCTATCAATAGTTTGATATATTTTTATGTGGATCGCACAGCATATCTGCTTCAGGATGGTGAAGTCAGAAACTAGCATGGAGAGGACAAATTTGATGTGATCTTGCACTGGCAAGCATGTGGATGTGAGCACCTCAGCACAAACTTCCTTTGGTCAGGAGAAGGAGGGATACAGTGGAGCAGAAGGGGAAAGGGGAAAAAAACAAGTCTTGAGGACTTTAAAAGAGCAAACCCACGTGGAGCAAGAATAAGGCTTAGCTACTGTAACCCTTCCTCCATTACAGAAGGACCTCATCTTGTTCCTCTCACACATCCTGGGAGGAGCAGCTCCCCCAGCAGATGCGTGAAAGGCTGGAGAAGCTGGATCTGACTTGGATGGCAGGTTCCTATTCATACCCTGACTGGTTCACTCAGGATCTGTGCATTCAGGAGCTTGGCAGCAAAGCACTTGTGGGGATTTGTGTGGGACAGACAACTTCAGGCAGGTTTGCAGGGTCAGGTGTGGACCATGTCCTCGAGAAGGAACATACCTGGTGCGTTTTCTTGCTGTGTATATCTATATGAGCTGTGTTTCTGCATCCTTACCTCTGCCAGCAGTGAGTCTGCAGACCTGTGATGTACACTTGGCTGTAGGATGGCACAGATTCCCCTCAGAGTGGGCAATCTGTCAAGAGGATGAACTCTTGCTGAGTGCTTCAGAGGCTGCCGTATGTCAAATTTGCCTCCCTGTCCCCCTGAAACAGCTTTGCTGTGGTCTGAGTTCAGGTGGGGTAGGAGAGACAGACACGCTGGATCCTCAGGAGCTGCAGTTCACGCCTATTCATTAGCAAGATTCTTAACAGAATAGTGATGGTGTGTTTAGTACGGTTAGTGAGACATGCAGATACATTTGTTAACTGCTTTACAGTAACGCCAGGCAGAGCACAGCCCATATTAAATGTTCCTGGGCTGATGTAAGGTGATGATAATTAGGCAATAATATGCAACCAGGGCTGTCAAGGGGTGAGAGCAGAGCAGAGCAAGACAGCTGCTGCCAGGAGCCAAGTCTGGGCGATGGAGAAGGTTTTGTCTTTCTCATCAGCCTTTATTTCACTGACTTGAGCAGGATTGTTAATGATGAGGCAAAGCCAGGCCACATGTTTATACAGATACCAACTCACCCCAGCTACTGATCCATGTAAGAGGAACATGGAGACCATGAGGCAGACCCGCGGTCCCGGGGTTAAGAGCTGGCCTTGTAAAGACTCTTGTCTGATGAGAATTCTCTCCTTGTTTTGAGATCTGCAACCTCTGTCCAACACTCAGCTTATTTACACATGGGCTTTACTACTGTTGGCTAGAACTGGTTTTAATCCAAAGCTGTAAAGCCTGATTGTGCCTGGGCACTTTATCCTATCAGCCGCGTGTGTGTTGTCCTCTGCAAATGAGAACAGTTTTGTTGGGCAAGGGCTGCTTCCCATAAAACCATACTGGCTGGACTTGATAATATTGCTAGCCTTTAACTCTTTCTTAATTAGATCCTGTATCAGCTTTGCTGTTTCTCTGCCAACGACTAACACCTCTGGAGAAGGTTACCCTTCAAATGCACCTGTGACACACAGATTTATACTAAGCAAATCCCTGCTTTCCTTCACTTACCCAGTGACATACTGAATCTGACCCTCTTTATCCCTTTTTGTTAGCATCCAAGGGTGTAACTGGTCTTATGTCATTGCTGGAGCATGTAACCAGTGTCTCCTGAGAACCTCTCTCTCAGATGATGATCATCAGAGTCTTGATGCATGGACTGTGGAATCTCAGTTTCCCTTCTGGGATGCTACAGGGAATTAGCCACACACTGTTCACCTCTTCATGGCTACTAAAATGAAAGTCCCTGACAAAGTCATGGGAATCACAGAATCATTTTAGGGTTAGGGTTGGAAGACACCTTAAAGGTGGTCTAGTGTCTCTCTCTTTATCTTGCTCTTGAGTGCAGGTGTGTATCTGGATGCTTGTGTGGGACCATGGCATTGAATGCACTTCTCTGGGTCCAGCTCCTTCCCCTCCCAGAATCACTGCCCTTGAGAAACTGCACACATCCTCTTTCCAGATTCCCCGTCTTCCAATCACCATGGGGTTTGTTATATTGGCACAACAGGGATTTTCTTTCCTTCCATTTAAATCTCCCCAACATCCATGCTGCTCCTGCAGTCTCTCTCCATATTATGACAGTTTCCTCTTTGTCAAGCCTGTCCTTGTGGGTAATGGGAAGTGCAGGTGAGAGTTGGGGCCACCCAAGCACTGCTGCTGGTGGTTCTGATCCCGGTGCTGGGCTGGGGCTGAGCAGTTGAAGATGATCCTCCTGGCACCATAATTACATTGTGAAGACACTTGAAAGTTTCTGTTGTTAAATATTTAATGCTGGCAGAGGAATAAGACCCTGAATGTAAATTGTATGATGGATGTCTTGCTTGCCTGTGGATGTGCTGAGAGCCTCCACACCCCTTCCAGACAGAGTGACCATGAATATTCATTCTGCTCCCACCAGGGCTTGTCTCCTTTGTGAGGCTGCCAGGAACTACACACTGGGAGCTCAGATAAGCAAGGAAAAGAGTGGGGCATTTAGAGAAGCAGGGGATGTGCCTGTCTGATGGAGATGATGTGATAGTAATTGAGAGCACCTCATTTCAGGTGTGTCAGCGCTGCTCAGTGTGTGCCTGCAGCTCCATGCTCAGCCCACACTGAAGCAAATGTCCATTTATAGTTGCTGCTTGGTCCTAGGGTAGCATCACCATTACCTGGTGCATTGATAACATGTCCTTTGGGATTTGCAGAGAGGGGAGAGATGCATACACTTAAGACAGGGTTGGGCTTTCTGACAGGTTCCTTGGCAAAGCCACAGGACAGTGACTTTGTTCCACAGCAGTTCCAGAGACTGGAATTGGTTTGCCTCTAATGCCTGCATAGAAACAAACCCCTCGGGCTCTACTTGCATGCTTGGAACTGGAACGTGGGTACGTGTGAGGAAGGACCCTGCCTCAGGTGGTGGTTCACAACATCTGCAGAGCCCAGGGAAAGGACACAGCTTTCTGCATTGTATCCACGGCCCTGATTTTTGCCTTCTCTGCCATTACTCCTTCCTTCAGCCAGGGGAGAGCCTCAGGGGTGTTCTTGTTGCAAAAGAGGTGAGAAGGAGCTTTGCAGCCTGCCAGTGCATGGAACTGTGGCTCAGCAACTCCGACACCAGGCTTATAGCATAAGCCTGGTTGCTGCTGTTATAAATATTTAAGGCCAGCACAGACATTAACAGCCAATTTCTTTACCGTGCTCATTGATGGGACATAAGCAAGCATCACTCGGTGCACGGGGAGTCATCGCTCCACCCAAGTCGCACCCCGGGAGGTTAAGTGAGCAGACATTTATTACACACAATCGTGCATATTCAGTAGGTTCCCCAGAGAGCAGCGGAGATATTACAATTAGTTTCCCCTCCCTTTTGGCACTTGCGCACTGCTCTCCGTCGGTCACGGGCAGGGGTCTTCAGGATGAAGTAAGTAGTCTTCCCCAGGCTGCAGTTTTCACCCCCAGCATGCCCGAATGCCCCAGTCAGAACAACCAACCAAAAACCAGACATGTCTGCAAGTCTTCTGACAGCTGGCTAAACTTTAGAGCTGTATGATCACCGGTCCAGCGACAAGCAACACCGGATGGGCGGATGAGAAGCACCCGAAACTAGCAGATTTATGGGAGGCACTGTTTTCAAACTGACCGGCAAGTAGAAGGGCTACTAAATCTTGTTATCACGACTCAAACATTGTTTTCTAAGTTAGGCCAAAAACTGATTGATAA